>KZ347435.1:35798-47157 GCA_002352805.1 Teladorsagia circumcincta | reverse complement strand
CTCTTTCTTCCCCGCGCGATGGACTTGGGGGACGCCCAGGCATTTAGCAGTGCTTCGAGTTGGGGAGGGTGGGATGTCTCAGCCGCCCCTCCCATCCTGCTCCTCTTTTCTAGGAGCGATGATGAGACAGGTTAGAGAAAACCCTTTTTACCTCGCGTTGGCTACTGACAGCACCCTCTCTGCTAGGAATGGTGGATGCTGTCAGTAGTTATCCTACGGTAAATGGATTCACTCTGTGAATTAAAGGGCGCTGACCTATCCATCTTATAAAGGAGTTCTGGAAAAGGATGAAAAATAATCTGAGCGTACTGTGATGTGACGAATGTGCAGCCGCATAAATGTGCCGTATTTCACGCTGAATAGATGCACGTCTGAATACGAAAAAAAGCAACGAATTTCGCTATGTTATTTACGACGTCATCAACACACGGACGGACCAGTGCAAACGATTTCTCACCAAATCCGATAACAAGACGGCGAAGGATGAAACTAAGAATTGTCGCTAACGCTTACCGTAATCTCAATCGCTGTGTCTGTGAGAACGTACTAAGGTGAAAATGGATTTGGGGGGGGGGGACTTCTTTCCCCGACAGCCCTAACGATAAGGACTGAGACAAGAGCGTTGATAACGCCAAGATGAAGGGTTTGATAACATTTCCGTCCAGAGTTGCTTGACAAGGAGCAGCTGAATCAGCCTGTATGGCATGAAGAAGCGATCCTGAGCCAAGAGGAGGATATGTTTGCCATGGCCCAGGGATCCTAGGGAGGAGAGGGCATGGGGGCGGGGAAGAGCTGCACAGTGGGTGGACCACTGGAAATGTGCAAAAAATGGATCGGATGTCGATTATGTGGGGCAATTCCTCGTTTCTCTCGATAAAGTACTTTGAATGAGCAAGTTATCAAGGTTCTTGTGCTTAACGCTAGAGATATCCTGAGCCACAAATCAGAATGGGATGGCCCTTCCAACTCCATTTTTACATTTGCTATTTATTCAAGTATCTTGATGAAGACGACCACCACTTACGAGTTTGAGGGTTATCGACAAGAACGTGTATCAAACAACTTCGTTGGGATAAGCCACGTATTTCACGGCTGCCCGAAATCATGTGGCCAAATGAATGCGCAATTGTTGGGAGCTAGCTAGTGTCCACTAGTACTGTGTCTGGTAACCACAGAAATGCCGTACTTCAGTTGGTGCAGACAGAAGAGAGGCTCATTTGGCCCAGGAAAAGTTGCAGCCACTACATACCGTTCTGAAACGACTCCTCCACGGCATGATTCTAGAGCAAATCGCTTTCGCCTCCGTTAGTTTTATGTATATAGCTGTTTGCGGTCAGCCGTAAGGATAATGGTGAACTGAGAAAAAAGGCGCGGAATGAGCCGCATTTCGAAAGCTGACTCTAAATAAATATCCCACCAACTCACCCAATAACCTTAATCTTATAACGTTTTATATCACTAGTCATTTGAAAAAAAAGTCGCAGGGGGTTTATAAGTGCTTTATAAAGAACTGGTCATAATGGTAGGAGGGTGGCGCAGTTTTGATGAAGTGATTGAACGCCGTTGATGAACTGGAGGCCTCCTGAAGTGTTAAAGGGGCGACTCTTCAACGTCCCTCCACCAATGATGCTCACTGACGTCACTGGAATTACACCACCCCTAATTATCATGACCACTACCTTCAAAGGCGGGTTTGACAAAAAGGCATCCATTAGAAATCAAGGTAGAGGTGGTCAGTGGTGCATAGATGGAGAAAACCATAAGAAAAAGCCCGGAACCCGAAAATGGGACCACTTCCTTGCCCGTTGATTTCCGCATGATACGACTATCATCGGTGCTACCCTCTTTAACGCTAACGCTCTTTCTGCTAGACGGCTGGAGAACCTTGGTGAGGGTTAGCCAGCCGATGGGCGTTACGAGCCGACAGGGTCGCAAAGGGGGCCATGGTAGCTCGCCAGGAGCATATCTTGTCTTCCTTTTCCCTTCTACCTTCACCTTCATCGTCATCATGGTCCTTCTTAAAGAGTTGACAATAGTAGAAGAAAATCAAGAATGCTCAAAATATTGTGGATTCGAAGGGGGGGGGGAGTTCTTCTCCATACGACGCTTCGAGAACTGTCTCGTTACTCACGCCCGAGAGACCGCAGCCGTCGCCAGAATAGCGCGTGAGGACCAGTTGAGAGACAGAAATGGCTGGATTCAGTAGTATTTGGAGACGAAGAGTTGATCAATCAGCATTGATCTTTCTCAGGATACACTACGATTTCTACTTCAGTGGAGACAACAGTGGTATTTGGATGCGCCGTGAACTATACAATGACTTGTGGAGTTCAAGCGATGTATAGTTCAGCATTATTGTCCATCCAGACAAATCTGCCACCACTTACCGAAGGGTGAACACCTTGGATGGCAAGGATGTCACATGATCAGGATTTATCCCTCAACCGTGCGCATACTGTGCAGCGCCATTCGGGGCTATACCACTTCCGCTTCGAATATGATTATTTTGTGGAGTTTGAACTCAGTTCAATCCACATCGTTTAGCTTCTCTTCCCTCGTCATATTCAGTCAGCAATAACTGTCCATAGGAAACACTATTTTTTCCTCGTCCTGTGAGGGAAAAGCCTACGCGTTCCTCAAATGCCCTTACATAGAGGCAGAGGTCGAGTAAACACTTGTCTTTTTTCTCATTCTAGTGTCTCTTCGGAAAGCAAGGGCATCAGGAATCCTCGTAATAGAAGCGAATTTTGAGCGAAATTGGCCAATTTCGGTCTAAATGACGCTATTTGCGATGACGATTCTTATGTCATGCGTTCACATGCAAACCAAAAGGCGACGTAGCCATTCGCCAACCGGGATCTTCCTATCCTGTTGGGAGACAACCGTCAACTTCGCAGCGAAACGCATCCATCCGCAACATCAGGGGATTGACCTGCCTTTGAACTGAATTGAATTTCCTTTCAAGAAGGAGAATTTGTAAAAAAGCAGAGATTCCGTCGAAGAAGCATTGAACGGGACCCCCTTGTATGGCCGGGCCGTTGATTTTCGCGGTCGGACGGGCAGTGGCTAATACGACGGACTCCTTTCGAGAAGGTGAATTCCACTTCTTTGATATTCAACTCTATGGGAATCCTCCTTTGATACGTTCTTCTTCAGAAGCAAAGAAAATACTGAAGACAATAGGAAAAGTAGGACTAAAAACCACTGCAATTCTACCCGACGTGTATTAATTTAATAACGGCGTCGGATTTTTTTCGCCATAAATTTCACAGTGCTGAAACTTGACAGCCACTTGGATTCAAGCAATTATGTATATTTTATTGGGTTCAAAATAAAGGGTTGGTCTATGTAGTTTCCATTTTGCATGTGCTCTTGGACGGGAACTAGCCGATTCAAAAATCCTACCTCTGTGCTCGTCAATGAGGAAGGGGAGGAAAAACAGTCGTAGAAGACATAAAAATTAGTTTTGTTTCAATTAGGTTCATATAATGAATTCACTACTAGATTTTTTATCTGTCAACAAAAATATCTTTGAATCAAATAAATGAATGAATTTTCAATTTAACTCACTACCAGCTACTTCTCAAGCCCCGAATAAACTTCCCTCTATCTCTCCCTCTCTTTTCGTACACTTTCAAATTTTTTCAGGGTTATTTTCCATTATAGGTCTCAATGCACCGGTAACAGCGGTGCGGATTATTACGTAGTAGCGGTTCGAGTACCTCCTAAGTCGGACTAGACTAAGCTTCTCAGCAGACGTTACCATGATAACGGCGGGGATTCTCTGCCCATGCTACTGCTTCCGTGAATGAAAATCGATGCAAGGGTGCTTCACCGTGATGACTAGGATTTCACCTGTGATAAATGAGGAAATTTAGAGCACGGAAAGCGAGAAGCTGTGATGCGGAGGTAGCGCTTGAACGACTAAAGTAAAATAGGTGACCTCCCGGTAATCGGAGCTCTTGCGATTCTGCAGGAAAGGAATACGGTAGCGGTCAAAAGGATCACCAAAACGGTTGTTCGTGCATGTCACTTTTTTCCCTCGAAAAGGTTTTTTTTTCAGATACCTTGGACCTTCTGAACTCAAAGATTCCAAAAGGTTGGAAGACACCAAATATTAACACAACGCCAGAAGAATCGTTGAGGGGACGTCTGTTAACCGCTGCTGTGGCAATATACTATCCCCAAGAAAAACAGAAACTAAGAAAATCATAGAAAACGGAAGATCCAAGCCTTCTACTTATAAACTGATTGAACTGAAGAGGTCCGCTACGCTCTGGTAGCAGAACCCAAGACCTTGACCAGGGGTCAAAACGACTCAAGGCAAAATCTTTTCACTGATAACGGTGGACACTCGCAAAACCTTTGATGTGGGGAAAGTCAAAAGAGTTTTGGCAGTAGCTCAACAGGTTAGATGGGTGTCAAACCACTGGGTGGCACTCGAACTTCAGTTGGGAATCTCGGCTTCTGCCCTGGCCATATGTTGTGCAGTGATTCTGTCTTCACTGGCACTTGAACGGCCCGATTCGGGAGATGAGAATAAATCCAGGTAGGGTTGTCCATAGGAATATATTAGCAGAAAGAATGATGAACCAGCGTCTGAAATGGAACGTGAGGTAATCGTAAGCCGAGAAACAGCGGATAAAAGTGAGAACGGCATTTTGAGATTGGAAGGTTTAGGATGAGTCACCTCCAACACAGTAATCCAAAATACTCAGAGTGAACAATCAAATGCTGCAGTTACCACAAATTGCCAGCCAGGTGGAAAATAAAGAATTTAGCACTGATTATCATAGTGTAACACGTTATGCAGTCCAACTCCGTGAGGATCCGTAGAGACGTTCAAAAGAAGCCCATCACCTGCGAGGGCTGCTTTCGAGCTGGGTGGAACAGCAAGCTTGTTAATCTAGCAAAAATTGGATTTATTGACAGAGTGAAAGGGATGTTTAACTAGGCAGTAAAAAGGACGAGAAAATGAAGACTGCTGGTACAGCTAGAGTTCATAGGATTCTAGTAAGAACAGCTATCGGTAGGGTTTTAGAACCAGAAGTTTGCCCGAATTCATGCGTGATAAGTCCAAGAAATAGCTATGCGTAAGACTACCGAAACGGTTGAAGATAAGAAAAATTCGAGTAAAGAAGAGCAGACCACGGGGCATAATGCAATCCCTTTTTGGGATGCGCCGCGCATCCTACTTCTATTAAAAAACCCATAATGACATTATGAATGCGACTTGGACTACGCAATGACTTATCGGGGCCAGCCGAGATAAAGATTCCCCCCCCCTCCTCCTCCCAATAGATCTGGTATGGACTATTTGTCTATGGAACCATCAAAGTAATAGATATCCCAAGCGAGTTTAATTCGAGATTTGATCCTTCGGCCGTGCGCATGGTAAGAGACGTCTCCCGCTCAAGGTAACGAAAATTGAGATGAATGAGCCATAAACAATATAAAATAGCCTAAATCTTCCATGTTTCTCACTTAGACTGTCCACGCAACACTTAATGATAATGACTGTTGAACCATAAGACTACGGAAGAAAAAAGATCTGAAAGATGAGTTGCAGAGGTTAATCTGAAGTTTATAAGCTACTGTGGCGTGGGAAGTGGGGGAGTGGGAAGGGCTGGTGGAGGGTGAGCAATTGTTATGCTGTTAACAAATAGCTATGCTGTGCTTATGATGAGTGACAACGACGACGACAAAGCATATTAACCACTGAACAACACAAAACAGCAGTGGGTTATTTGATCATAGCTAAGCATCTGACAGGGATTCCTCCACCCCCCCCCCCACCCTACATATTCCCTCCTCGCTAAAAAAAACGATGCTCTAATTGAAATGCTGGAATTTCCGCGATAGATCTCTGTGTACTTTGATAACTACCCTCTGTTCCAAAAAACCAGAACCGCGTCGAGTGCAGACCACACACCACAAGTGACGGCGGCCTCCACAAAATGGAAATGTTTTATGTCAATGAAATGATTAGCCGGTCGCATTGTATTCTATCAGCTGTCACTGACCATAACTCTCATTTATGAATTATCAGCTATCACTGTGAATCAGAAGTTACCAAATTTACTTGAAGGGCGTCGTCACTTGCGGTGTGTGGTGTGCACTCGACGTGCTTCGGTTTTTTGAAATAGAGGGTAGATATACTGCTATGGTAGATATACTGCCACGTATGCTATTGCGGATTATAAAATGCACTGCCCGTTCTAGAGGTAGGTCAACAAAGAGAATAAAATTATATTGGTTGAATTTTCTGCAAGATCAAAAGTCTTTTGGCGATCCGATATTTTATTGATGAATAGTTGAGCAAAAAACGGCGTAATTTCCAGACCGATGTACTTTTCGGTTGATTTGAGTTTTCTAGTAATGAGAATCTGGCGCGAAGAGGTTTGCCACTATGTGTGCTAAACAGCTTTCATGCTTCATAGCGCTGGTAAGTTTGCGAGCATGTTCAGAGAAGAAAAACAAATGTCTAAGCGAACAATCATATTCTATGAAGCGGAATGGGTACTAAAGACTGAAGCCTGATAAACACAGTCCTCTTGGAGCCCTGAGAAACGATAGCAGTAAGTGCATGGAAAGATAATTTTTGAAGATGACTCAATTTACAACTTCCCTTTTCCGCTTCACTCAGTAGCAAAAAAAAATAAAATTTTCGATTTTGTATATAATTGAACTGTTCAATTTGTTACACCAAAAGTTGCTTTTGGATCTCAATATTATTACAAGTACTATTTTTTCAAAATTTGTTCAGGGGGTGGATTTAAAGGCAAATCGAGGAGTTTCGTCATGATATTGTTCGGGAAATGTGAAGCAGCCTTTAATGGGGGTCACCATGACAATGGTCGTCATCAGAAACGATGTAGATGGGTAGGCAGGTGCTATAGCATTGAAACCTGTCACGTAATTGTACTTATTCAGTGTCGTTTGAATTACGGTGGGTAGTGCAGGTATTGGAGATTTGGAGACAAGCTGGAGAAAGCGGATACCTCAAATGAGTTGGAAAGCTCGAAACATAAGACTGCGTTCGGAAAACAAAAAAACCGATAGGACGAGGGACCAGGGTCGGTAGTAAAGTACCCTTAACTCCCAGTCAGGTGGTGATTAAGGGCCCTCACCATGGAACAAGAGTCAGACAACCGTGACATAACTTGGATCAATCACAAGGTTCCCAAATTTATCTAAGAGCAACAAAAACAACAGAAAAACGAAGAAAAATCTAAAAGAAGGGTGTACAAAGCGCAAGGAAATATATAGGATTCAATCAGGAGAAAATCTTGTAGAAGTCTCTATCATTCGAACGGATTAAAATGCTTTGAAAAATTGTGCACATATTGTAGACTGTGCGCTAGATGGGGCCATTGAAAACGCTGCTTCCACGATCCACCAATAGTTTCTGAACGTATGTACCTTGCCAACGATAGAGCGCGATAGGAAGAGGTGCAAAGCACTACTCGGATCTAACCATGAGCCCCGGCTGCTGTGCCTCTGTGCGACTGTGTTGAGATAAATTTCGTAAGGGTCTATGTGGCCAAAAGATCGTTCATTGAACCAATGCTCAATATTCTTTATAGTGGAAAAAGTGTGAGTGTTTAATCAGCTTGAAAAGGGCATCAAGGAAAGGTGCCAAAAAACGTGGCGCCACACTTCCGTTGTTGGATATCAGCGCAGAAACTTCTTAGACATCTCGGAAGAGAGTTATAAGCCCGGAAAATCGACCATAGTTCCATGAGTTTTCTCTCAAGCAGCCAATTTCTCGTTCTTCAGGAAGAATGGCAACTTGGCGAAATGGAGGCCGAACCAGCAAAACTCAACGGAATACCAGGCGCACAAGTGAAGCGAGTAAGTTATGGATCCCTATTTTTGACACTTTCCAATGGTTGTTTCCAGATGAAAAGAGCAGTGAAAATGAGAACTCCCGTTTCCCCCAGTTGGATGATCTCTGGTCCATTAACGGCCACTTTTGTGCGTGTATTGCTGCACCTTTTTTTCATATTTCCTCATTAGTAGTCTTATTGACAAGTTTACAATCTTCCTAAGAGTTCTTCTGTGAAGTCCATTACACTCACTTCCTATTCTTTTGTAGCGCTGTGCTGTCATCAGTATGTACCGCTTCAAAAAAATGGGCCTAGTCTTGAATAAAGAGCTGTACTTTAACCCTTGAATATTTTAATTATCTGGAATGAGCACATTGCTTTTTGGAACCGATACTGGGCACCAACCGCTTTGGAACACGAAAAAATACTAGACAGACTGAGTAGAACGAAACTCCCCCGCGTGAAAGTGTGGCAGGACATTGTGTCGCACGGTCGTCAACGTGTTAACAGCGAGCAATAATTTATGCGGAATACGGCTCGAATCTCAGAGCGGCTACCGATGGAATCGCTAACGAGCACCAGGCCGACAGCTGGTTTGATGGTTATGCGTTAGACAGAGTTGTTAAAGGATAAGGAGACTCTACGATGCTGGCCCTTGAACAAAAATTACGAAAAGCAGCTTCACCCCGCTGAAGTGAAAATGCTGAGATGGGCCTGCCACTGCACACGACTGGACAAAACCAGAAACGAGGATATCAGAGCGGTCATGCAGACTATCCCTGTTCAGCTGAAGGTAGTACGAGAACAGCGTCCGCGATGGTAGGGGTATGTGCTATCGAGGCCACAAGATCCGACAAGAACAGCGATGGACTTCGAAGTGCAAGGCAGCGAGCCCCAAAGAAGCTATCTAGGGACGTCATAGAGAAGGATCTAAAAGATGCCACGGTCATGGAAGAAGATACCTTGATCAGAGCAAAGTGGCGACGACTGACGATGGCAGCGGACCCGGCGACTGATCGGGAGTAACGCTGTAGAGAAGGAGATGAAGAAGAAGGACAAAGGATTCGGCAATGGTCCACGCCTTTTGAAATGCGCCACGTTCGTTTTCTTCTTCTGTTGAGAACTGGAGCCTTTTTAATGCGATTTGGACCATACAATGACTTCTGGTGATCAGACCATGTACAAGTTTTATTTTTATAATCCCAATCACGTCTGGTGAGAGTAACCGATCCCGGAGGAAAATGGCTTGCTAGAAACCGATAAGAGATGATAGGTAATTGGCTCGATCAGGATGAACAAGATATGGTCAGCATGAGCAAGAAGAACCCACTTCTGCAGACAGAGTGCTATTTGGGAAATGGGATTACTGTAAGCTTATTTCCTAGAACACGAACAGGGTAGTTTAGGTTGAGCACCCAATGGAGATGAGGATAAAGGACATGAGTTCACGAAGTAACGCCTACTTTTAGAAAACTGCTAGTTGAACAAGGATTGTGGACCAATACGAAAGGAGAGCAATTTTCAGAGGAAAACGTTGAACCAAATGGAAAGAGCGACGAGTGGCAGTGATAGAGAGACCTGGATGGCGTAGGGGAGAACGATGTGATAGGACGAGAAAGAAGATCCTAGGATTGGAATTTACGAGATGGATGGCTAAACTCGAGAGGCGTGCAACTGAGCGCCATTTTTTTTCCAAGAACAAAATAGAAAGGAATCCTGTCTATGCTGGAACTGACACAGATTTGGGCCTCAAAAAGGAGTGTACACTGGGGAAATCCCTAAATCCCGCTTCTTTCGCCTTTCTTAAGTCCACTTCCTTGGAAACCTCACCACAAATTCCAAGTATCTGCTTTCCTAATTAGGTGTTAGGTCTGGAATTGCAGGATGGCACGTGCAAAGGTTGGAGGCTTACGTGAGCGAGAGAGGGTGGACCAGGAACGGGATGAGGGTCACTGGGTGCTCAGCGGTGACTTTTTCATGAGGAAGCCGACTGAGCGGGAAAAGCGAAAAATTGTACAACTTCCTCATGGAAAAAGGTATGGCCAAGTTGCGCTCAAAGGTAAGAAGTTTAGGATTGAAGGGGCAGCCAGAGGATGACTGGTTTGGAACTGGAGCAAAATGAAGATGGAATAGGAGAAGTTACATAGTAGCTCTAGAAGTATGAAACAGTAACTGAAGGAACTCTCCCACGTCTTCTTCAGCGTTTGTCCCGCTTAACCCATTTGCGGCAATGTAGCCACCGATGGCTGACGCGAAGATGCTCACTTTGGACAATGTCAGCCACCGGTGGTCTGGTCCGAACGGGCAGTCTTTGAAAATCCCGTGCTGTTGCGAGTGGGTTAAACGCCGGGTTTACTTATTGAAGAAATTGGTAGTAGTAAATCAGTAAACATATAATGTAGAATAAGTAGATACTTACTGGTCATAATCCAATGAAGGAAGTCTGCATGTAAATAGGGCCGCTGGTCATACCGACCCTAAGAGCCGCACTATACGTCTTCCTAAATGAAATTCTCTTGCATATTCGGCAGCGGCAGATTCCATAAATGCGGGTGGTTGTTTGGCGCTGCAAATTACTCTATGGACCAACTAGCTACTCGACATCCCCATCGGGAGACGTGCGATTCTCCTCCAGAGGTCAGGTTACTAGAGCTGTGCGATCATTGAAGCCTAAGGTTATGCTTAAGCTTAGGCTTATGCTTATACAATGGCTTATGATAAAGCCTATGGTTAGACTCAAGCTTAGTCCTAGGCTCATTACGAACAAATCAGAGATGCCTTTTTGTTGAGGTGATCTAGTCCCAGCAGGAGAAACGCCACGCAATCGTTTTCATTTCATTTCATTCATTTATTACATGTTCAATGACATGTAAAGCAAAGCACAACAATTCATAAAACAAGCAAATCAATTCCAGCACGAAAAAAAATGATTAAGATAAACAATGAAGATAATGAGAAACAACTTTCCTGAGTTTATCAAAAGAAACTGGTATTTGCTTAGCTTTACTCAACTTTGCGTACTCCATTCCAGCCCGAAAAATGAAAAATTTCTGCCAATAGGCGTACGAGGTTGTCGAAAAAATAGCTTGAACACATTACCCCTAGTCTTGGACGGTACCAGCTTGAAAAACAAGCGGTCACTCAAATCAATTCGTTTACTAAGAATGCTGTGTACCATTAGGATGTCGTTTCTTTTATCTAAATTAAGAATCTTGTTTCTTGTCAACCCACGAGGTATGCTTCTGTAAGTGAAACCTAGAGTTCTAATGAAAATTTTCCGTGTGAAGTTATTCTGAATCTTTTCCAGCCTGTCCGAGAGCGTTTTCTTGTGAGGATAGTAAATGCAGGTACCATATTCGAGAACTGAGCGCACGTAAACTTTGTATGCCCTGATAAGAAGCAATGGGTCTTTAGACTTTAGCGCTTTGAACAGCAAGAAGATTCTTTGCTCAGCCTTACAAGCGATATTTTTTATGTGCTCCTCAAAATTTAATCTAGAATCAACAAGAAAGCCCGAGTTCAGTGCCATC
>KZ347433.1:16234-27546 GCA_002352805.1 Teladorsagia circumcincta | reverse complement strand
TATCTCGAAATTTTCCTCAACATCTCGCTTGACCCTGGTCTTGTCTTGGCTCACACATCCTGTCAGGTGACGCATAAGACAATGATTCGGAGATGGATGAGCTTATGGACATTGGCAACCGTAGCAAACTCTTAAGCTAGACGTCATACTCTCCGATTGCACGGGCGACCAGCCATGTGACTGGCACTGTGTCATACCATGCTCCACCCTCTCTACCAACTTACTTGGTTTGCAATTAGTGGGTTCGTCGTTGCTAAAGAGGGTGAGCGACTGGCAAACCCACCGATTTTACTGAGCACCGCTGCCAGAGAGGATGACTTGGCACCAGGGTGAAAAAGGGAAACGGCAACGGCTTGTCGAGGATTTTTGCCTATTCAGTCACGCTCTCCTGCGTGGACATTCACTCTCGCCACCCTCGGGCCGTCTGTGCTCTCCGTGGGTACATTCATTCTCGACACTGCTCTCGCACAATAGAGTCATGGTCGAGGAATTATTGTAATTGACCGTTATTCACCCTGCTTGGCACAGTACCATCTCACGTGTAGTCACAAAGTATGACACCTGCCTAAGACAAGTTGGATGTTGTTGTTGTGTTGCATGCATTGAGTTTTACGGTACTATTGCTGAATCAGAAGCCGACTTGACATTGAGTGTAGTATTTATTTCTGTTTACAGGCGTGTGAAATCGTTCTCGAAAAAGCTGAAATTCAACGCCTTCGAGATTTGGACAGAAACAAGAATTATGTTCGTTGTGAAGGATGGCTTGTTGCCTAGACCATTCACCGCATTGGCTGATATCGTACAATAGTACGAAATACTGTGATAAAATTCGTATCAATGTCTTCTGTGCAATTCTTTCGTTAAAGCATTTTTTGATATTTGAATAATAACTAAATAATACTGATAACAAGGGAACAAAATATTCTTTTTGGCTTCCCTTCAGATTATTGGCAACCGACGGTTCCTCCCCACCAGGGTCAACCGTGCGTTAGGCCCACCCCTCCAATTCGCTCGGCAGCTCCCAGGATTTCGGAGGAAAAATGGAAAAGTATGTCGAGTTGGGCTGTGTCGAGTGGTCTCAGAATCAAATAAATTGTAGAAACAGCCATTATGGCGGGCGGTGGTCGGAGTGGGGGAGGTAATTTGGCTCCTCCTTCCTATAGGGGGTCGTATCGAACCCCCTATAGAAAGGAGGCGCCCAATTTTTTGGAATTGGAGCAAGTGACTGTTGACCTGTTCCCTGCACAACCCTTCACAGGTATGACGTCATTCGGCGCACATGGGCAAGGGATATCGATATGATGCGCGTAAAATCGATAGCGTCTAGAAATGAGATAATATGAGCACTGGCAAAAGGCATCTACAGTTCTCAAGCCTGCTTTTTTTCTGCGCTATTCTCGAAGTTTGCTGTTCTAATGACATGAAACGGAGCATTTAATGCTTGCAACGCTCCACTATTTCCCACGTTTAACTCGAAACCGTGAAATCTACCCACTCAACATTTCATGTTCCTTAACTAATTTGAGCTGGATACTGTCCTGACGTGTCTATCCATTTTCATGTCAGCCATTTAGCTGCGAGGAAGACAATTGGGTGTACCTCGCGTCGTTCATGTCCTTGGGGGAGGGGGGGACATCTAAACAAGGCCGCTGGTAGGTGACACTGGGGCTAAGCCCAGGGGAGGGGAGAAGCGCTAAGAAGAACACATATGGCTCATATTCTCCCCCAGAACCCGGTCTTCTGCCTAAGGCTCAGTACCAAGCACAGCAGTTGGTTCACTAACCCAAATGTCCCCTCCTAACGACATGAGCACTTACCTCGCAGTGTCAAATAATTGCCTGACGATCCATTCTTGGAATAGGGCATAGGGTCTTGAAAGGAATTTAACCTGCGGTGGGAAAGGTAAAACCTCCATTTTTCTTGAAACAAAGTGGGACCATTCGCCTAATGAATGTGATGAAATTATGAAACCAAAAACTACGGGCAAGATATCGTGACCAATTTGGTGGTCCAATAAAGAACCCTTGGTTCGAGACTCAATGTTGTCAGCATATTTATAATTTTCTCCATGTTTCTATCAATCTACCATACCTGACCGCTCGCTAGACGAATCACGTGAAAATGGCCCTATCGACGGCGATTTCTAAAGATAAGTCTTCTTTCTTGTTTTTTATTTTCTTCTGTTTTTCTCGGGTGATGCACACCTGCAAGTAAACCGGTAGCGTTGATTATTAACTAACTTGGACTCCCACACGTGAGTTGATCATTCTTCTGAAAGTGGTAGCAACTGCTAATTAACGGGCTGTCTTGTAGCTCCAGTGGAAGTCATACGAAAACTAACTGAACCACAAGGAGCGCGCAACATGAGTTCAGTGGTAGGAGGTACTGCGAAACTCAACACTGGATACGACATTCCTTTACTCGGACTTGGTACTTACAAAATCACAGGAGCAGAGGTAAGGACTCAACCTGTTCGGACCATAAGTTATAGAAAAATTTCTCTCAACCGCCCATGAAATAAGCTCGGCGCTCATGTCGCTACTTCCGTCAAGGCGTTAAATTTACCGAGCCCATCCTGTGCTTGTGTCTAAGCCTCAGGCAGGGGAAGCAGTTTTGGGGAGGATGTGATTAATATGTGTTCTCCCTGGTGTCTCTCCCTTCTGCTGGGCTTAGTGTCGCCTACCGTCGGCTCTGTTGCGATGTCCCCCACCACCTCCCCCCCCCCACCGGACATGAGCGCCTAAGCTTGTAGGCGAAATTGGTAATTGATATCACACATAAGTAAATTTCCACATCTTTGTGCTCATGCTATTCTGCTGGGAATAGGCAATTTTGCGCTCGCATAAGGTATGTGTCAGACCTTGCGACCAATCGTAAGCGAACAGAGCAACTCAGGGCATGCCCCAGCGATCCATGAATGTGCCAGCGACTCCAGTAATATGCCAGCGTTTGGAGCTGTGGTCCCAAAGTACAGCCCTGACCAGTCGGTACTCTCGTAGCACTTACGCGCTAGTCAGTAACACATGATAGAAATTTTGTAATGCACCGAATAGTCGAGAAGCCTAGTTCCCAAAATCATACACTGGTGTGCAAAACTTAGGGACCAGATGGATGAAGTATCGTAACCTAATGAAATCTCTGTGGCCCTTAGCGGTTTCTTTCATTTGCACTTTGTAGTGTACTACGGTAGTTCCTTCTATGTGCGATTAGGTTCCATCGGGTTGTCTTACTCGTCAGTAACACATCATGGAAAAGTTGCGCTGGTCCTCAAGTTTTGCACACCAGTGTATTTCCAGGAATAGCTTTGAAGGCGTATTTTGAGCCTCAAAATCTTACAGTTTTATTCTTCCCAATGAGTAGATTACGACAAAAGTTCGTTCTCTGTGCTCCTATACATTGCAGATGAGCCTACGCCTAGTTCTCTTCTTATAAGGTTATCAGTTAAATGCGACGGAGAGCGAGATCCACGCTAAAGAGAGCTCAAAATGAATTGTTGATAAGAATGTGCTGTGAATGTGATAAGTGCTACCGCTAGACACGGGGCATCCTCTAGGACTAAGCCCTAGGAGGAGCAGGAGTTCCGAGAAAAATGGGACCCTAGATCCTTCCTCCCAAGTCTGACGGTTAATCCAGTTTTCAACATGAATGAGATATTGTTCGCGAAAACCTATATGCTACGATACCACAATGCCCCCGTTTTCTGCGATAGCGCCCACCTTCTTATGTGAAACCCCTCATTGCTATTGCTTTTTGGTCGACTTGTAGGCGCCCTTTTTTTGAACTCCAGTACTCACATTTCTTCAAACTTGCTTTGAAATCTGAAAAAACAAGTCGAGGTTGCCTTGTTTTGATAAGGAAACGAGGACACGAGGCGAGCACTTTTCAATTTGGCGTAAATAAATCATTTTCCTATTCCAGGTGAAACCATCGGTAGACATGGCTTTAGCTCTCGGTTTCCGGTTATTCGACACTGCAAAGTACTATGTGAATGAGCCGGAACTTGGAGCCGCATTAGAGGTATCACTCATGGATCATAGATACGCCCATGGATCCAATACGTGCCCTATTTAGGGAAAATTCTATCAAAAGTGTTTATAATCAGCGTCATTAGTTCATTAAATCGCTTGTAGGGGGCATGCAGCCTGCAGTCTACCGTACTCTGTTCATAAAAACAGAAACTGCTACGTAGTATCATAGCTACCCATCACGGACCATGCAAAATATTGAGAACGGAACACACTCCTATTCTCGTTGATGCGAACAAGGAGGGCAGGGTCAAACGTGCGGCACTATTCGAACGAGGGTATCGCACTGTGGTTTTGAGAAGGGGCGGGGGATAGTCACATTCAGGGGTTGAGAGGAAGTAGTAATTTGTCCCGAACGGCGATTTGGATGGGGGGGGGGTGTCGAGGAATAAGGTGAATGTAAAGAATCGAGAAATACAGCGAGGTGATTTCACTGGAGTCTCAATCCACAATGGAAAAGAAGCAGTGGTGTCACGGTTGATCTTTAGCTATGCTTTTCGAAGGGCGGGCCAACTTTACAACCCTCCAATTCAACATGGACTAGAGAGCTTTGGATAATGTTTCAGGAACTACTTCCCAAACACAAACTGACACGCGGCGATATTTTCATTACCACAAAATTTCATATGAATGCGGATGATCCAGCTGGTGGAGCACGCACGCTGGTTATGGAATCATTAGAACGTCTGAGGACATCGTGAGCACATTTTCAATCCAGCTGCTGCTCAGAGAACCGTAACCTTGAAGTTCCAGGTACCTAGACATGGTTATGATTCATTACCCGAAGGCTCAACGATGCGATGACAAAGACGAGAAGAACAAGCTACATAGAAAACTAAGTTACCTGGAACTTGAAAAACTCAAAAGTAATGGAAATTGTTTGCTCATTTGCAACTGACATTATGGCTTGCCAAATTCAGATGAAGGAAAAATTCGTTCAGTCGGCGTGTCGAACTACGAAATCCGTCATATTGAAGAAATCAAGGAATACAGCAAGGTGATCTCACTTGGCTGTTTATAATAGGAGGATCCACGATAAGGCCGGGGGTCAAGGAAGGAGAAACTCATCTAGGGGAAGGAAGGGCCTATGGGGTAATATGGGTGTGAACCAATACGCATTTCGCAGCGAAGGACATGCTCCGCGATTCAGTATGACCGCCCCCGCGCCGCTACAGCCGCGCCACGCCCATCGTCTCGCCGTTGGCAGAAAGAGCCTTAGCGTTGATGAGGCCAGCACTAATGAGAAGCGCCCTATGTGCAAACCGAAGAGCAAAGAAGAGGTTCCATTTTCGGGTTATAGGCGGTTTTTCCTGTTTTTTCTCCATCTGTGCACCACTGCCCAGCTCTTCCATGATTTCTAACGGGCTGTATTTTTACCGTAAACTGTGCCTTTAAATTCGACTCTATACATTCCAGATGGTGCCGTGCGCCAATCAAGTAGAGATCCACCCACACTTTACTCGTGAAGAACTGCGACAGTACTGTAAAAAAGAAGGTATTTTTATGCAGGTTCGCAACTCCTCGTTCGCTCTTTGTCTTTCAGTTCTTTAGCAATATTAACCTTTTTTCAATGTGAATCACCAGCAATCTTCTCGTGTGTTCAAAATGTATGTCCCCCATTCTATCAAGGCTTCTGTTCAGGCCTTTGCCTCACTCGCCCGTATGGCTCCACAACTCGTTCAGGAGCCCTTGATTGTTAGTTTGGCGAAGAAACATAATACTGATGTCCCGGTACGAATAAATGTATTCTTTGCGTCGACGCTAAGAGGAATTTATTCGAATCTCAGGCTATCCTTCTCGCTTGGGCGCGTTGCCAGGGCATCGGAATCATACCGAAGTCCACATTGGAGAATGAGTTGAAGGCGAATATTGAGGTTAGATCTGTCCGAATTTGCATTGCTCCTTTCTTCTGATATCACTCATTCTAAACCTAATATAAAATTTGAAGGAAAAGAAGTTGCAGAAGTTTCTAGACCGCTCCGATAAAGTGCGCAACAAGCGCGCTAGAACCTTTCGAAACGTTCACACCGCTCTTTTTTTCACATTTGTAACCAATCGGGTGTCTGCGCCCTTCCATCTACGGTGCTCTATCGCTTGCCCTCTCGTCTCAATTCTCAGTGTCCCATTCCCCCAGAAGTCTTAGCACAGCCGAGCCCAAACAAGAGCTCTCATTTTTAGCGTTTCCAACGATTTTTTTCTTTTTTGCTTCACGTTTCGTCTACTACACAACCCTGCTTTCACTTTCGTATGCAGGAATACACTAGTCTGATCAAGAGGTAAGCCTCAAGGTCCGTTGTATGATTCAGCAAAGAAATCTGCGGTGGAATTTGCTGTGACTAAGACCGTCAAGCTTGAAGCATTAGTCCCAGCAGGGCTCTAAAAAAATTCGATGTCATTGGCGTGGGACGATGCGCTTGCCCCAGAGAAGCACGCATGAGAAAAAACCTCTTGAAACGTCGCTAGAACGGAGACGATCACTGTCGAAGAAGGCAGGGCGTACCGAATATTTTCGCGCCACCCATTTACCAGTCGTGGAGAGCGCGTGATTGGCTGCGGAGGCATTTGCG
This sequence comes from Teladorsagia circumcincta, assembly GCA_002352805.1. Classification (NCBI taxonomy): domain Eukaryota; kingdom Metazoa; phylum Nematoda; class Chromadorea; order Rhabditida; family Trichostrongylidae; genus Teladorsagia; species Teladorsagia circumcincta. The sequence goes on along the minus strand of KZ347433.1, from coordinate 20,954 downwards.
GTCGTTTTAGGGTCACAGGGACTATTTGAACTTGGCCCTTAAAAGCAACTAATGTGGTGCCTTGCGGCTGCACCAGTAATGAAGCAGTGTGGTTCTACCGAACGTGTTGATCCTCTGAACACGATTTTGCTGACGATTCAAGTAATGGTGTTCAGGAATGGGGTATGCCTGCTGAATATAAACAAAAATTGCAATTGGGGCGCATTTACCGCGGGCAAGTTCAGACAGCTCGTCCACTCTGCCCTTCACTTCACTTCCGAGCCGAGAGGGAGTCCCCGTTTTGAGGCATCGTCTGCCTCTTCCTTTCCCTTTTTCTTCACCATCGGTCAACTTCCTACCTAAAACTTCGTTACCCACCAAGTAACTCCTTGAATTCGATCTGAGACTGTTGCTTTTAAAGGAATCCTTCCCGGACACTTCTTGCGTTCTTTCCCCAACATGAATGTGCCACCTGTGATCTTTACAGACAACTCACAAAGTTCCTCGCAAGAAGATATGGTTTTCGAAGAGAAACAAACTCAAAAAAACAGTTTATGAACCTTTGAAGGTAGTTCGGGCGGAGCCAAAGGCAGGGCCTGGTAAGAGGTGCGCTTTGAGGCGCATGGGGCGACGCAATGGAAGAATCGTGTGAGAACATCCGATTTTGAAGAACGGAGACAAAACAATCGATAGAATATGATACGCTAGAGGTGTAGGATGCTAGTTCAGTAAGTCTAAAGGTCAAAAAGAATTATTATTGACTGCATTGAGGAAGCAAGTTCCCGCCTCTAGGATTTTTGACATATTACCGGCAGGAACTTGAACGCGTACCAGACTCCCCGGTTTTTGGAATCGTTTAGCAGAACAAATGCAATTTTCGTTCTTTTCGTTCTTATCGTGGACGATGAGTCTCAAACCAGTATTTATGGGTGAAAAAGGATCATGATTTTTCCGGGAAGGATTACTTTAAGTATATGAATTAACAAATTCGTTCAATTGTTAGGCAGCTGTCGACCATACTCGGCAAACTTCCCATCCTAATCTTTTCACAAGGGCTTCACATTTGGCAGAAAAAGAATTAGCTCGAATGTCAGTTAGCACTCTTACAAAACCAATGACGTACACTTTTCAGATGACAAAGTTGATTCTTAGCCAAGAAGAAATCGATTCCATAAGCAAGCTGAACCGAAACAAGAACTACATTGAGTGCAGTGGCTGGACTGTCCAATGATTTCCCATACATCTCTAACTAATAAATGTCATGGGACGCTTCTAAAGTGAATGGGAAATAAGATGAATTGAGATGCGATTTTCTTGAGTCTTATAAACGACACCGAATCAGAAGTATCACAGCGAATCAAGCACTTGCAGTAGAATCTGCAAAAAAATCTGCTTTATTACCATCACGGTGATATGTACCAGGTTGTATCCGCCTTTTCATTCCACACCTATGTTTGTTAACAGAACCAATCAAAACAACAATCAATGATCAATCAACAGTTTTCCTCGAAAATTGCCTTCTGCAATCGTGTTTTCCCTCCAGGCTTCGTTGATTCCTCGAGCAGATGCAGCAGCATTCGGTTTCGAGCTCAGCTAGTACTCGTGTAGCATGAGCAATCCTTGTTCGCTTGTAAGCTCCACAGTGGAGCAAATACACAAGTGTTGCCAATCAAAAGTACACAAGATTACGCGCTTTCACATTGGATCATAACCTCTGAAAATAGCAATATCCAGAAATCCATGACCCTGAAGAAAATGACAGATAATTTCTGCTCACCTAATATGATAAAGTGATGTTGCTAACAAAAAAAGGAACAAAGAATTGGAAACAAATGAAACAGGAAAAAAAATCCAGTAGTCTGGATCAGGAATTATGTGCCAGCAGATACAACACATACGTGTCGGCGATTAGTTAATGGAAGCCTTGGTGAGGTTCCACCAATACCCCGAGAATGACCGCTTACATGGTGTACTGTGGTGCTGAGACTCGTCGAATAAAGTACTGATTTCACCTGTAAATGTTTATTTTGAGCAATAATCCATTGCAAGACCTGCTTTTGAAATTAGCGCATTGTGGTGCCTAGGCAGAGAGAAGGGTATTCTTTCACGTTGAAGCTTGTTGAAGCGGAATGGATTCACGGGGGGGGGACAAAATTATGAAGGCAAAAAGATGTCAAAAACGCGTAGTGGCCTGATGGAACTAGCAAACTTTAGAAAAGTTTGACACTATTATTAAAGAGGAAAAGCAGATCAGTATTGAGATCTGCCACCTACTGCATTCATACGGAGCTTCGGCACCGCACAAACAGAAAGGGTGCTGAAAGACCATGACTCAGACCATGCACAGCTCAACACCTATTCACTCTCTCCGTTGCGCATGTGGCGATGTCTGCGTCTCGGTCGGCCTCTATACTCATATTTCAGTTCCACTACCCCCTCATGATAGCGGGACGTAGGCAATATTTTACATTGAACGCACTTCAGCGATCGTTTTAGTCCTAAAAAGACACTACCTCCTCAGTCGCTTACCCTGCTAGCTTATTGGAAAGACTGCCCAAATTTGCGTTCAAGTTTCAGACAACTTCGTCGTCCAGTTATAATAACACCTATACTCTAACAACTGGTAAACGAACCTCCTGATTTGAAGTTATGTAAACGAAGGCGTTAGCAGATGAGTTGATCGTTACGCTCAATGAAATTATAATGAAATACTCCACACCGCGTGCTCCTACTAGCACAGGAAATATTCGAAAAGTTACCCATGCCGCAAGGTAAAAAAGTGAGATGACACAGAATTGCAGCGCGTATCTGAATCAAACCACTCGAGTTCATCGATCTACCCGCGATGGAATTGACTGGCTTCACCTGTATTCTTTCAGCCTGCTACCGCTTCCTATCGCTCCTTTTATGTAGAGGTGATCCATTCTCCACACAAAGTAGAAGATCTGAAATGAATTTCAATATTGTTGCTGGCTGCAGTAGTATAGAGAAGAGCGCTCACATAGGAGTAGCAAATGGCGCAAGTTGCTGACGAAGCTGAGTTTAAAGGAAGATCGACGTAGTAGTTTGTATAATTGATTACACCATCTATGAAAATATAGGAGTATGAGAGAACCTCGTGATCGAAGGTGAATCTGAAGTTAGGCTGTATTAAAATGCTGTCTCCACGATGGCTTCCTGTGCCGCCATAAGATGTGAAATATTGAGCTGTTCGGCCAGTTTACGCCGATTTTCACTCCAACTTCACATTTAGTATCTTCGATCGGAACGTGTCAAACAAAATGAAAGCCGTTGCAATTCACATACATCCCGATGTGCACTTTAACTCAACACGGTAGTTAAAGGAATCTTCCACTGAAAGACTGGTCATTCTTTACTTGTGTACAGGTGCTGAGCCTGGTCACTAAAGACCATTTGCAACTAGTTTGGAGCGAAAATAATGAATTAACCAAGATATACAATACGTGAGAAGGTTCAAATGTAGACCGTAACGGATAAGTGGGCGGAACCGGAAGTGCTCTTGTAACGAAGTGCATGACGGTTGCGGAGCCACGTGTGTGCTTCTGGGAAGGCCCGACGATGAACCCGTTCACATTCACTCTTACAACAAGCTTGTACGTGTTGGCTTCCCAACGATAACAGTTGTGACAGTTTCACGGAGGGACTTCAAATTTCTTATAGTTTCTCTAGTTTTTCAGATCAATGGGAATACCGGCGCCTATTTCTCGGTTTTTTTTTTGCAAACCTCATGAAGCAAGGGGCTAAAGTATTAGTTTCTTGTACGGATGGAGGCAGGTTTTTCTTTCGTGGACAGCTCCTTCAAGAAGCTGAAGTTTTGGTCTACTTAGAAGATCGGGAAGATGACAACGGACATGCTAGTGTTGATGAGTAAGATGTTGGCAACACTGTTATAGGGGTACCACTTATGAAAGCTTCTTCTACGTGGAATGAAAGAAATTTTGACCTCACAAGTGATTCGTTAGCAACCTGTGATGTACACATGCATGGTAGTTGTACAAATTCAAGTACAGAAATTAGAATTTACTTGCAGCAAGGTAGGCCATATTGGGATAGCCATGACATGAATATCGCCACAGGACAAAGTATGATGACGGAAATTGTAACGTTTTTCCACGAAAATATCAAACTTGACGGAAAGCAAACGACAACCAGGCTGAAAAAAACAAACAAATAATAAATTTTAGACATTGTTTCAAAGCTCACAGAAATGGTGCACTAACCGATTGATAGCCATTAGTACCTGAGCAATGGAACTGTAATACCAACAAAAAAGAAATGTTGTACTCAATTGTCCCACCACAGGGCTGCGTTGGCCGCCTTCGAACAACCAGTCCTGAAATAATACATTACTGGAGTATTTAAACGACTAAGGTATTTCTAGAGTTTTCATATAACTAAGGCAGCGTTAAGAGTAGACGATGCGACTAGGCGCTGGGCGATTAGGCAAAAATCTAAGAAGAATTTCACGTACCAATTAAGCGGCTAGGCGAGTAAGCGAGAAGCGACAAGCGAGTAAGCGAGTAAGCGAGTAGGTGATAAGAGACGAATACGTATCGATTTGTTTTCCCTGCCCATTGAGCGATTACCCACTTGCCTAATCGCCCAATCGCTGAATCGTCTCAGATGGACTTGTAGCAGCAACCTACGGAGTTACGACCCGCAGCAGTGTCAGCATCAATGCTGCAGGTGCACCCACTAACCTATTATTGGCTGGTTCGCG
>KZ347432.1:23431-38320 GCA_002352805.1 Teladorsagia circumcincta | reverse complement strand
AGGGTCGTCTGAAATCGCCCTGAAAAACCAGTGGTTCAAAAATTAGTCCCGTTGTTACTTTTTTGGGGGGTCTGTGTTACTATTTTTCTAGAACCGCGACTTTTTTACCTTCAAACAATCATAACTTCGTTCAGTATCACCCATTCGGGAAGCTGAACAGGTATAACAAACTAGAGGCTTCAAGCTTTCTAACGAACACCAAAACGTCCCTGAAAATTCAGCGGTTCAAGAATTGGTATCGTTGTTACTTTTTTTTGAGGGGTTTTCTTCGAGCATTTTCTTGCAGGCGCGGGTTTTCTTAGGTTTCACTGGCCGTAACTTTCTGGAAGACCAATTTCATGTTTGACTTAGGATGTGCTGGAATGTATCGAGCATGCACTTGCACGGGTGCCCTTCTGTTCGCTGATTCATTTGAAAGGTCATTTGAAAGGAAGCGTGGTTTATAGATGCTCCAGTATAAGTCATCTTGCGTAAACGTGAGTGTTGGCTACTGATTGCACTGCCGGCCTCGAGAGAGTACGACCCCCTCCCCCTGCAAGTCCATCCAAGTACGACCCATCCGTTGTTACTCGTAACAACGTAGGGTTGACCCTGGTCGGATGGGGTCTTGCATATTTAGAGCTACTGTCCCTAGGGAGCAATCTACCAGAAATCCGATTGAAGGAATTCCGTAGCAACCTCAGGCTGGAACGATTACTGTGGGCCGAAATGGTGGCGGAAGATGAGGTCATATTTTGAGAACGGTGAGAGAAGGGGATGAAGGTCTGTATTTACTTATGGGAGGACATCTGAGGGATATTTTGCTGCGGAACTTCCATCAACAGCGACACCCTGAGTGACTAGAAGTTTGATGATGTCCGCCATGGGCGAAGTGTCTCTTTTTTTGGCCACCTCTGTATAGAGAGGCATTCAGAGAATATTTTGCTGAGGAACTTTCGTCAACGATGGCAATCTCTGCGAAGAAAGAAAGGCTGAAGTACGACCTGGGAAAATGTCTTTTTTGCCGCCCTCCTACCCCTGTGTATGACGTTAGTACTTCAACAATTATATTACTCTCTGCTTCCCTACCGCTCCACACCACTTTTGAAGGAAATAGAAGTGGGCCTGAAACGTGTAAGATAATGGCGGGTTCAACGACACCACCGACCCCTGCAGGAAGCACCATGACGGAAATTCTTTCAGGGAAGTGTCGTGAGAATTTTGAGATCGGTACAAGGAGCGGTCAACCCAGCCGCCTATGCAGCAATAGTACGAACTAGTATTGAGGACTGCGATAACTTGCTTTGCATACTGCTTTCCGCGCTCCCGATGTTCAATTGCCCTTTTTACAACTAGAATTGAGCAATGCATCATGTCACAGCTCGCTGGTCGAATCTCCACTCTGTAGACCGTAGATCCAAGCTCCAAGTGGTTGGGCTCTGCGTCGTTAAGGAAGCCGCTCTCGTGGGTGGAGGCGTAAGTCTGCAACTACAGAGGTCGCAACATCTTACCACCTCTAAGCTCGTTCCTGATACGCTGAACGCTTAGGACTTAGAACCTCCTCCGCCCGGAAAGATCAGGGCCCGCCCACCGTCCGATATCGTATCTACGTCGCTTCGTTGATCTGCTATGCTCTCGCTACTCGGACTTCTCTTAAGCTCTCCGCGATTCACATATCTCTCAGCTCCCTGTCTGCATCCTAAACTTCTCCGCAGAATAGAGCAAAAGGCTTGTACAGGGTGTCCCAAAATTATGGGCGCCTATTCTCTGCAATGTTTTGTAAGCTTCTAAACGGAGAGCGAGAACAAAAAAGTCTATAATTTCACTTACATTATATACAACAACAAGTAACAACCAAATTTCAAAATGCCCTCCATCGGCGCGAACACAAGCTCGAAGCCTCTTCTCAAACTCTTCGCACGTTGCACGCAGGTGTCCTTCATCCATTTCTTCCCAGGCTTTCTCCAGTGCTGCTTTCAGTGACTCCAAACTGCGGTGACGAACACTACAGGCCTTACCTTCAGTCGAGTGGGTTGAGGTCTGGGGAACAGGACGGCCATTCTTCAGCAGTAATGAAGTCGGACAGCTCCCGGCGGCACCACTCTTGGACGAGCTTGCTCTATGGGCAGGAGCACTGTCTTGTTGGAAACACCACCGATTGTTCTGGAAGTGGGAATCGGCCCAAGGCTTCGAAACGTTCATGAGTATGTCCTTTAGGTATGGGTCCTTGTTGATCTTCACGCCAGGATCGACGAAAACCAACGGTGTTACCATCGGCGGTAATTCCACCCCAAACCATTACAGAAGCCGGGTTTGCTGTCCTTCCGAGAAGCTTCCCACGTGATATCGCGCTCTCGATATTTCTGGCCAGGATGCGATCGTTCTGGCGATTTGAGGTGGGCTCTACCGTGAAAATTTTTTCGTCGGAAAAGATGATGGAGCGGTGCGTGCCTCCTCTAAAGCGGGCCAGCAACTTTTTGCATTTTTCGACCCGGTGTCTCTTATTGGCATCAGAAAGGAAGTGGCACTTCTGCATTCGATAGGAGTGACAATGCAGCTCCTCCTTCACAATCCGTCCCATCGATGACTTCAAAATATCCATCTCCCTTGCCATTCTTCTTATGGAGCGCCGTGAATTACGGCCAATTCCTGAACGGACTGCTCTGATGATCCTATCCGTGGAAACACTGACCTTTCTTCCTCTTCCTGGCCTGTCAGTGATTGCACCTGTCTCCCTGTACCGTTTGGTGGTCTCTTGCACAGTTCTTATTGGAACCACGAGGGATTTAGCAATGTCCTTTTATGCTGCTCCTGCTTCGTCCATGCGGATGATCGCGAGTCGCATTGGATGAGCTTTCATTATCTTAAATTTACTAGGAGTTTTACCCAGGTAGCCATGCAGGATTGAAGAAGGCCTACCTGCGCAACTAGTTAGCAGCCAATGGAATGAATGTAATCAATAAGGTTCACCTAGTGAGCTCTTGAAATCCGGCGCTCATAATTTTGGAACACCCTGTATTTCTTGCGTTTTCCACGATTTTTCTTTATTTTTTCTCCACTTTTTGTCCCTTTTGCGTCCTCACTTTCGCATGCACTTGAGATCACCGCATCAAACTGATCCTGATCCTCGCCTTCAAGAGCGATTCTATCATCGTTGGAAAAGCAACATTGTAATGAGATCCCCAAAACAAGGCATAATAACAACCCAACCATAAAAAAACCTGTTCCGCACAGCACAATCAATGTGCGCAAACATTCTTCTGAAGAAAGCATTGTTATGAAATACTGCCAATGCATTTACGCCTGATTGTTGTCGTTGCAGCAATCATTCTTGCCTTCGGTTTGTCTTACTTTTGATAGTCTTGATGATTTTAAAAGTTTAAACCATTGTTCAATATATTAGCATCTCTTGAAGGCACTTCCAGCAATTACAGCATCTGACTTGATTCACCTGGCTGTATTCTGCTTGACTTAGGAAGAAATGAGAAACACACCAAATCGAAGACCAACTACATTGTAAGAGAACAGCAGATATGACCCCTTTTACAGCTACTTCGTGCTTTTTGTTGCACAAGGGTACGTCGAAGAAATGCCGTGCATACTGTAGTACCCACGTTTCACTATGAGGGCTGGACTGCGAACAGCAAGCCCTGCGATTGATCGTACTTCATACTTCTTGTGTGGGGATGGGGAAGAAGTTTCCTTCGAACTCTACTTGCGTTCCGAATCGGATTGCCCCAACGGAGGGCGTACTTGGAACATGTGTGAGGGTGAGTTGTGAAAATGAAGTTAAACGATGAAGAAATAAGCCCATGAAAGCGATCATGTCCATGCGGGAGTTTACAAATACAGCCATTGAAATCGGTCTACCTGCATGCCTGGGAAACAACTTACCTCCCCAGGTGTGTGGGTGAGGAAAGGTGCAGTTATTTTAGAGAAGTGATTTGTTAATTAAGATATTTACCTTTGAGTCAATATTCAAGGCCGAAGTTTGTTGAGTAAATATTTATTATAAAACTTTCAAATGAATATTTTACAGTCGCTGTCGTGACGGAAAGTCACAGCCACAGCTACAGCCATGAGCGGTAAGTAAACATATGTAGATTAGTTAGCGCTAAGGGAGACTTGCAGCAGAAGAGTTACGGGCCGCAGCAGTTAGCAGCATATGCTGCCGACACGCCCACTCGTCCGTGATTGGCTACCACCACGCGGGTTACTGTGTGCAGACGCGAATCAGCCAATCAGAGACTAGTGGGCGCGCCTGCAGCATATGCTGCTGACACTGCTGCGGCCCGTAACTCGGAGGTTTTTGCTGCAAGTCTATCTGAGCACATGAACTCAACGACTTAGATAATAATGACATTCTCGTTGCAGATACACTGGCCGTGGACGCCACGGTGAGTTATTCTGAAAGCGCTTTACTTCGTCCAGAATGTGTAAGCGATTCTGTGGAAGCCGTCTTCAAAAACTCACCAAAATAACGTACCTCATTCGAGGGAGTGGACATGGTTACCGTGGAGGTATCGAAAATGGAGCATATGGTGAAGCTTTTGTAAACAATGGAGGACTTCATCCGGGTGGATTCGGTGCTGATCATGGAGAAGAAGATACTGGTATTCACCTAGGGTAATAAAGTCCGCGTTGAAGTCATGAATCGCGGGTGGCAGCGACACTTTGGAAAGCTTGATGGTAGTTCCGTCAAGCGTTTTCTCCAGATTTTGAATGTAATTCCGAGATTGTGAATGTATTTTCATCATAATTGTACGTAAGTGTACGTTCCTGTTCTTTGACCTGCTCTCTTCTTTATGGTCCAAACTTCCCAATTCATTTTCCTCTAAATGACTGTGTCATGTCATCGTTTTGGAACGTTTTCCATGCAATTTAATTTGCTGTTGTGAATAACCCAGCTTATTCTCGACACATATGAAACTCACCAAAATATCGTCTGTATACAAATAGTGAAATAAAACTGACCGATAAGTATTTACTGTTTTGTTAGAACTCGACAAGAAGATGTGGTAATTCTTTGTCGGCTAACGTTTCAGTGAGTTCGCTTTCGTCGGAGAATAGAAGGATAGGGAGTCGAGTTTGAGTGTCCGACCGAATGCCTACACACCTACTATATTTTCGACACCTCCTGACTCATCACGTAAGCGCTAGGAAGGTGAATATCGTACCTTTATCATTGCCATGGGATCAGCTAACGACACTTGCACTACAGTAGCCCCTCGAAAAGCCTTTGCAGGCTTTCAGTGCGCTGGTTGAGACGTCAAAGCCATATAGGGAGCTAACTCCTGCATAATTAATGGACACCCTTCCTTACGGTTCATTTTTGGGTTCCTGACATAATCCCGATCTCGACGCGGCTTCATTTCCATACCACACGAGTGCCTGGGATGGAGTCTAAGCTTGACTCATCCCCCCCCGCCCCTAAACTTCTATGCAACCCTTAGTCGGTATTAGACTCCTACTGGGATAAAAACATTCAGTTATAAATTGGCTAGCTTTTGTAAGTCATAGTAGTCATTGCATAGGTCATGTGACATTTGAATATTGCAACGATTCCGAATATGAGTAGGATGAGTGGCGCATTCCAACAAGGATAAGTATAAAGGATATTCATGCGGCAATCGATAAAGGGCATTTAGTGTTGATTCAATCCCGTTTTGTGATGCTAACGCATTCTACTTCCATTCAGAATCTTAGTCGCAATTTGGATGCGATTCGGCCTATAGTGACTATGTATAAGTCAGCAATTTTTCTCTCCCGGAGAAGTCTTCCGCCCATATTCTGAAAAAGAACTCAGTGACATCGAATGCTAGTTTATTTATTTATTTATTTATTTATTTATTTATTTATTCATGCGCCCAAATGACGCGCTAATACACTTCACGTGTTAGAAAAGGTGGACACTAAATCAACACTAAATCAATACTAAATAAATAAACAGACAGACAGGAGGATCGAAGTAGTACCACCTGATGACCGCCATAGAGAAGGGAAAAGGCCAGAATTCAAAGAAGTAGTATAATTGAGAGATCAAGAGTTAAAGGAAAGGGAAACGCCCGAGTTACTGCATGTAGCAGTCAAATACAACATATTCCTTGATAGCATTCAATTACGCAAGTACCTCCAAGGGAAAAATCACGGTTACGCACATTTTGGCTCTAGGCTTTGTGATCACAGAATTCCGGAATTCTTTAGCATCTGCTACGTGCAAGGCATAGCGTGGAACTTTCGCGCTTGCTGGGGTCAATCGGAGAAAGAACGCTGACTGCTCTGTTCACGAAGTCAATGTCGACTTGTTTGGGATTGAAATATTGGCGATGGAGAGACTGATAGCGCGCGCCATACTGACATTCTTTGATGAATAGCCTTGATTCGGTACCCCGTTGAGGTGTCAACTAGCTCTATGAACCCGTCTGAAGGCGCAGTTCGGGTCCTTTCATCATGTTCTCTGCTAGGCTTACTTTAGATGGGTAGTCCATACTTATCAATGAACTTTTCGCCTTTTTAAAGAGCTAGAGCAATGTTGAGGATGTCGTCCAGGGCCAGTGGCATGACGTTCATGTAGCGAAGAGCAGTTCCATCGCGACGCTGTGATTGATGACGGAATCCGCCTTGACAGCCGTCTTTCGCTTGCCCGCACATAAATCCATGCCAGCGCACCACCCTATCAACTTCACAATTTATGAATATTGTTCTTCCGAATTTTATCAGACATTTTATCAAGAAATTACCCCTCCTCTTTTCGGCACTGGCAGTTTTTTAATAATTAATTATTTTAGTGAGATTGCTTAAAATGTACATGGAACGATGATGAAACTACCCCCGGGGATGACTCTTTGATACCGCTCGCATTCCTCAAGGTTTTCTCATTAATGAAAACAATGGGCTGCATTACTACGAGAATATCTCAACTACTTAATCTCCCGGAAATATCTATATCCCTATTCTCCTGGAAATGAAGTGTTTCTTTGAGTGAACGACAGTCAATTTTCAACTTCAAAATGTTTCAGCAATTTTTCAGTATTGAGAAAATTTCGGTTACTTCTAAAAGTTATGGCACCACCGTAAGACCACGCATCATTCAGGAGAAGGTAAACAAAGCAGCCTTCAGGTGTTTCTGCTGGAGCCGTATGCTGAATGTTGGGGAGGGGATGGGATCCCCGATGTCGACGGCCCACTTGAGGGGGGATGGGGTCCGCGATGCCGACTTGAACTCGGTCGGTATGGTAGGAGAGTGATGACGCAAGTGGTGCAGCTACGTCCAGCGGCTCCGCCAAAGGGCTGGTTTGCTTACCTTGAGACTGAGCCTTGAAGAGAGGACGGATCTCGCAGGTCCGTTCTCTTCCAAGGCTTAGTCCTGAGGTAAGCATCAAATTGAGGCGGTTCAAAGGAACGAGTTGAAGTAGTTCATCGACCGTCGGGGACTCCACCTCCTCCCCAACATTTAGTACACGGCCCCAGCAGAAACGCCAAAAGGGCTGGTTTGCTTACCTCATTTAGGAGTAAGTATAGGAAGGCACAGGAAGTTAGGAGATAATGAAAATTGCTAATGCATGCTCGTGTCTCGCCTCATGTGTTTAGAGCACAATTTTTCACAAAAAATGGGTCGTGTCAATTCGAAGATTATTACTGGGCAAACTGGCCAGACGGGTAATGATTTCTAAAAATGGATATAGTGGCGAAATTGAATACTCGTCAAATTCTCCACATCTGAATTGAATTTTCACTCCGGTTGCTAACAAAGACTTTTCGAGCTCTCCCTCATATCAGTCATCTGCTATAATATTATATTATAACTCTCATTTTTCTTTTTTTCATTTTTTCATCTTTCTTCAATATTTTATGAAAACTGAACTCGTGATTGTACGCAATCATTTCGTTTCCACTTTTTTCCTGAATCTGTCGTCTATATAACTCTTCATTCAACTCAGTTTTCTCCCTAAACAGGAAAGATTGAGGAACAGAAAAATACGTTTGCGTTTACCGATTTCCTTTTGAGGTCACGCACGAATTCAGCCGTAATTCCTAGTAGTCACTTTCGATTATTTATTCTTGGTTTCAATGTAGAGGGTTCATCAAAATGGTGCTTCCATATGTTATACCAAGTGTGACGGCCAATCGAATTTTTAGATTCAAAAAAATAGTTCTTTCGAAAACCATTTCAGGTTAAGATTCACGGTTCTAAACGAAAGCTTCACTTGTAAATAATAAGGTACTACGACCACTAGGCTTCCCTTGCAAGAATTCTAGGGGACATTGAGTGCAACTAGTACGAGTTACGATGGCAGGAGGGCGGGGCGGTCTCGATGAGATCACTGAGCGTCATTGGAAGGAGATCATTAGGAGGCGATCCCAGCTGCACACTCATGGTCAGCGTGCAGAAGTGCTAATCAACCAATGATGCTCAATGATTTCGTTGCAACCGCGCCGCCTTCCAGCCATCGTGAACCCTGCCTTTAACCCATTCCGGGTCGCCTGACACCCCACGGTCAATGGTTTTCCCGAGGATTCGGTTTTTCAACATAATGTTTTTGTTGTCACATATTTATGTAACATACTTCACCGCGCAGCTCGCGGTGGTGAGTATAGAAGTGCTCCGGTCACACGCGCCCGCCACTGCAAAACTCCGGTATGGCTTGAACACCGTTCCTACAGCTTTATGCCGCAGGAATTGATCAACGCTAACATTTTTTACTTGGATGCTTCATTATCTTAAGTGAAATTAACCCTTCGGCTAGGATGCACAGACATATGATGCAGTTACTCTTGAGAATCGCCTATTTGCAATCAGGAATAGTGGTCGAGGAATTTCTCGGTCATGGCTCTCTGATCTGCGAGAGTAGTGTCGAGAGTTGATGTACGCGCGGAGGGCACAGACGGCTCGCGGGTGGCGAGAGTGATGTTCGCGCTGAAAAGCGTGAAAGAACAGGCGAAAATCCTCGACGAGCCGTTGCCGTTTCCGCGAGCGCTTTCACCCTGATTACAACGTCGCACATAGCTACAGTATCATTGATCTGCTCGTCTGCCAGTGCGATAGTTTTGTTCGTAACCCATCAGCATTCTTGTGAAAATTAATCCATCAATTTAGAACTGTTTACCACGTCAATGCTTAATTAATTGTGCGACCAGAATGCTATGAACTGGCACTTCGTTGGAATATCAGCTGTGATTCTTATCCTTTCCTATAGAGATGATCTACTGCGATATCTACGTCAAGTTGAGGACATTCTGTTTCCCATAGGTTCGTTCCCATTTTTTTTTCAGTGAGCTAAGCGTTTCTCATCCATCACGGATGTGTACATCAAAAAAAAAGCGGAAGGCATTTAAAATGAAACACATTTGCTAATAGTATTTTCGCTCTGGAGGTTTGAGCATGAGGTGGGCCTTGATCAACTTCATGCCTGCTCTATGTAATCACTTCGTGGTAACTCTTCCCGGTGTATCCAAGTGACTGAATTCCATAATATGTGGTGAGGAGTAAACCTTTCGTGGGCGCTTTTGCGAAATACGGGAGCATTCTGGTGCAAATGCAATTTAAACCGTGTCAAACATCTCTTTTTTTGTGTGAAAACGGTACTAAGCCTTAGGTAAGAGAGGAAATATTACAGGATCTGTGAGCAGTCTTCGTTTTCTCAGGGATCTCTGTCGCTCCTAGGCTAGTCCTTAGGATGCCCTGTATTGTGTTGTTTCCGTGATGGACAGAATTCCCTATTACGAAAATTCAAGAAAAATCTTAAAACAGTGGTTAATCTTGCGCCCACAACAGATCAATTAGTTCACTGTCCGTTTTTTCTTGTCATGAGAATGTGGTGTCCAAACGCTCAAAGGCATATTTGCGATCATAAATCGGACCCATTGCTTTCGGAGAAGCAGGCTGGGTCTGTAACAACAGAAACAGGCCATTCTCGTTACGCAAGAAAAGGAGAAAGACATTGAGAATAGAAAAGGCACCAAGTACTTAGGACTTGCAGCCATGACTACCTTAAAGCGGGATTTACGGTAAAGATGGGCCATTGGAAATCAAGACGAGGTCAGTGGTGGAGAGGTAGAGAGGAACCATGAGAAATGGCCGACAATCCGAGAAACGGGACCGTTTCTTTGCCCGTTGGGTTCCACATTAATGCGGCCCTCATCGGTACCAGAGTCAACTGTCGCGTTCGCACTACTCCTAAAATTTCACGATCCCCCTCCCCTCCACAACCAGTGTCAGGAGGCTCCCTCATACGTAGGACACTCCTCTTCCCTAACCCGATCTTATGACCACCGCCCTTACCATCATAGCTTCTATGACATTTTATCCTGAGACCAGTCGACACACCCAACTCCGCTCACTTATCCTCCAAACGGCCGTCGGCGGGGGAGGGGGAGGGGATGGTTGGTACAAGGGTGTGGCAAATCCACCAAATTGTGTACTTTACCCTACTTTTTTTTGAACATTTTATACCAGTATCGTCGGAAACTCCATCAAATACAAACCACATTTTACGACCCCTTTCACATTTTTCTCAGAAGTAGTTAACCTTGTTCAGCGCTGAAACGCGATCTCTCTCCCCAGAATCACAAATGCAACCCTTCGTTCGAGTAGTGCGAACGGACTGCGCTGCCCTTTTCAACGATGCTCTTTCTGCTAAACGGCTAGAATCAGACGACGGGAGATTGGGCGTGCCGCGGTGCGGGTATGGCCTGCTAGGCCGCTGGGGCATACTCTTCGAAGCCAATGCGCATAGTCCCGCACCTTCAGGAGTTGGCCCGCCTCTCGACTTGGTGTATTTTCCCTTCTTCGACTCCGACCTCAACGTGGAATCTTCCTCTGAACGACCATCGACGCCAGCCGTTGAAACGTCAACTGCCTTGTTCACCGCTATGCTCTCTCGCCTCCTCCTCTCCGCTCTCCCAACGTCCATTGTCTCTTAGACTGTCTGCCAGAACCTCTCATTGTTAGGAAAAGAAGGGCCTTATACAGGCGCATTTAGCGGTTTTTCTCCTTCCTTCTTCAGTGGTAAATCAGTTACAATCAATCGTTTCATACATGTATTAACCTTATAATTACCTCGTTTCTGTAGGAAAAAGCCTTTAAAGTTTCTCAAGATTTGAATTCAATGGCATGGCGAATTTTGCGGCGGCTGGAAACCATGAAGCGGAAAAGCTACAAGGAGGAAAAATTTTTCGGAACACCTACGAATCGCTCCCGTTGGTTTGGAAGAGTGTAGCGAAAACTAGAGGGGTTGTGAAAAAATAAGCGGGTTCAAACAGCAATTCGGTGTTAATTTAACACTCGCCCTCATACAATCCTGTCACCATTCACACTCATCTTCAACGGAACTTGTATGAAAGCATTCAGATCCAATTGATTTGTCAATTTTCAACGAGCTGGAACAAAATGCGAACGGGTTTGTAATACGGGGCACTGACTGTGAGTTTTCTATTAAAAATAGTACATTCGAAAATACAAAGAAATTTTATTTAGCTTCATATCTCGACTGCTCTGGCCGATACGCCACGGCGAACAAGACCTTTGCCAGCGGTTGGAGCAAATTGGTCGACGTTCTCTCAGAAACGTCCGTTGTGAAATGGCCAAATCTTGACGGTAAAACGTTCCAGGACTGTTTCCATGCGAATTTCGGCAAGAGCGATTGGGTAAGTGGAAATTTTCAGTCCAACTTAGCATTGCATGAATAAAAATATGTCGAGAAAATATAATGGTGAAGAAAAACGATAACGGTGTAGGAGACTGTTGGAAATTTATCCCGTAAGAATTTCCATTGAAGCTGCTAAAGCAGATGAAAACTTTCCCGACACGTACTAGTGATTTGTTGGAACTTGCTATTTAAGCCCTCTTACCCTGGCCCTCTTGATCGAATGTGTATACGGAAAAGATGGAAGAGAGGAGCCGGATTGAATCAGCTATAAGAGGACCCAGAAGAGATGATCCAGAAGAAATTCCGAAATTCAAGGGAATATGTCAAGCTATTGAAAGGAGCAGAGGTGCTAGGATGGGATACGTATCACACTGCCCGAAGGCGATTAGGGATGACGTTACCGGGCCCCGAAGGTAAACTAGCCCGCTCTTGAGCAGTACTTGAAAAGCACTCCATTCCAAAAGCGATCAGCCCGCCAGTTCAGTTGGTGATTTGGACGAGCCGTGCTGCCAGCAGCGGCACAATTAGAGCAACTCGGCACGGACAAAGCACGGGTTGGCAAGGTGTACCATACGCGTAACGACAAGCTCGTCCATCGTCCGCCGACTTAGCTGCTGCCCGTTATCGAGCCAAGATGAACGGCCAAGCGATAGGGTCTCCTACATAATTTCTTTTTTTCGGATTTTTCTGCCTTTTCGCCATTGGCGCACCATTAAGCACCCCAACGTTCCCTGTAAACCCCTATACCTTTCGTGATCGCTGCCTTTACGTCCCGCTATGCACATTGTTGATATGAAATGTACCTATTGATGCGTTATAAAATGCTGTTCTTCAGGAAGTTCGTTGCAAACTAGAAATGTTGAGAGGTTTTGTCAGTGAAATCAAAGTGCTGCTGCAGCTACGGAATGCCTCGAACGTAATCACGGTGAGTGGGCATCAAAGAACCAGATTTTATTATGATGACCCGTCAATGGTGCGAGCGAAAAAAGGGGAGTGCAGCCAGTGCTCAGGTCTATCCACCATCTCTACACAAATCTCAACCAAGCCCAAATCGATAGAAGAGTTGGTCGACCCGTGCGAGAATCGTTGAGTTGAGCGTTGAGCTCCTAATCTCATGGTGAAGCTGCGTTCATACTTCGTGATCCGAGAGATTGCGCGATCCAGCGATTCGGCTAATTCTGCTATTTCACTGTAAGGAATATATAGGTACCGTATGAGCTCCGAGGTCTGACGAATCGCTGAAAATTGCTCACAGGCCTTACTTCTGCATTACAATAATGAACATCCAAGTTCAACCGACTAATTTGAAAAATGCAATTTCAGCTGATGTCCTACTGCATTCCTCGAAATCCCCTGGACAACATCCAGCAATTGAATATTGTAACCGAACGAGGAACACCACTGGATACACTGCATCTTGTACAGCTGTCTCCACAAAAGAGACACCAATTTGTAGATGTGATTCAAAGATTTTTCATCAATTATCCAACACTACGTCTTCATGACTTTCGAAGGCAACAGGTGTGTGGGCATAGAAAAATATGAAAGTCCATTGACTTAAAGGCAGCGATAATGATAAAAAAGGGAACCTCTCGGAGAAGCATATGCACTACACGAAGCAGTTACTTGGCTGCCAGGGAAGCGAACTGTGGCACTTCCACGACGAATGGTGCGCTGGTTGCTGAGCACGACTTCGAAGGCACTCCGCCCAAAAAAGCGATCCGCCCACCAGTTTAGTTCGTGGTTTGGACGAGCGGCGCTGCCAGCAGCCGCACAACTGGAGCAACTCGATTGAAGCGTGATTTGGCATGGTGCCACCAAACGAGTTGTGGTGAATTTGTTCACACCTCCGCTTTTTGAGCTGTTCCCCTTTCATGAGCGAATACCAACGGTCAAAAAAGGAGATCCAGTTTCGCGTTCTCTTAACGAATTCCTCTGCTTTTTCGCCACTGGCGTACCATTAAGCATCTCCACGTCTCTTCTAAAGCCTTCTAGAAATATCGTAATCGCTGCCTTTAAGTTATACGTCCTGTTCTAAGTTATTTCGCATTCATAGAGTAGTAACCATAGCAGTTTTAGATAGTGCTGGTTGATGAACAACCGAAACTAGTTGACTTCGACGGTGCCTATTTCAGTACCGAGGATGCGAACAGTGATGAATGTAAGCTTTTGTTGAAAGATATTAGATATCGTAAAAAGGAATGAACCCTAAGCATAATATGTGGACGAAAGTGGTATAGTGGCGAGGGCCGCCGCTTACCATGCGTACGGTCCGGAGGTCGAATCTCGACCCAAGCTTTGCCCAGGCCAACCGAGCCTTCCGACCCCTCCCCAGATCTTTTGGTACCAGATAAGATTCGTCGGGTAGGATTATACCATTGTTCTATAGAATGGCTGGCCCTGCAACTTACATATTGTGTAGGCCACACCGCATCCGATTGCCACTATGTTCCGAGCGGAAGTAGGAGATGTGGCACATCCCAAAAAGGGATTGCTAAACACCGAAATTTTATCGTTTATTCTTTGAGCACAATTAGTAATTCACAGAGAGTTAATGAATCTATCGGGTTCCTTATCAACGTGATATTTTCCGTCGAAAGGGATAATTTTTGAGTCAGGTTACTTTTCCAATGCCGCTGTAAGGAAACCAGAGAAAAAAACGGGTTGAGATCTGCAATTCTGTTGGTTTTAAATTCTTTAGCACCCTTCACAATGCCTGAATGAAAAGCATCTCCATGTCCTGCTGGTGTCAACGTACTAATGCCTGAAACTTTTCAAACTATTAAAAACCTCCCGCATTTTTCCCTTTTTTCTTTTACTTCCTGTGAGCACTGATGACGAGACTCAAAGAGTTCGCTTTTTCTGCCGGATGTCCCTCTGTCCAACGCGTCGTCGCCTTTGACGTCAATCCAGTGGGGTCCTTCTACTTGCACACATCCGCATAAATTCCCTTCATCTTCTCACGATCTCTTGCCGAAAAATTCGTGATCTAGCATTGATCCTCCTAGACAATCCTCTTAACTTCTTACCAGATGTCCCAGCCACGGTGACTGTCATGCATGCACCTCCTTTGCCGAAATCACCGCTCCCTGATAGCCTTTTCTAGGCTTTACAGCTGTGTCCAGCCGTGAACTCACCTGAGCGTCTTGACGCTGTACAATTACTTCATACAGTGGCGCTCAAAAGTATTCGGCCAAATGCTTTTCCGGCCATAACTCCTTTTCTGCTGAATCAACTTGGTTCTAATTTTGATATGTTTTAA
>KZ347430.1:14195-29858 GCA_002352805.1 Teladorsagia circumcincta | reverse complement strand
ATGTAGACTGCCCCTGTCCAGCTGAAGGTACGAGAACAGCGTCTGCGATGGTATGGGCATGTGCTAAGGAGGCCACAGGACCACCCGATAAGAACAGCGATGGACTTCGAGGTGGAAGGCAAGCGACCGCGAGGAGCCCCAAAGAAAAGGTGGAAAGACGTAATCAAGAAGGACCTAGGTGAGGTCACAGCCACGGTGGAAGATGCCCTGGACAGAGCAAAGTGGCGACGACTGACAAAAACAGCGGACCCTGCGACTGCGCGGGACGCAGGCTAGGGAGAAGAAGAAGAGTTTAGGGGAGGTGATGCGCTTTTCTATCCAACATTGAAACAAGGGCAGATACAATTGAATGGTTGCGATAACATTCACAGCCAACGCGTGTAACTCCATTTTTTTGGCACCGCGTGAGGAGCGGTGGGTGTCGCGGATGCTACAGTAGCCCCCTGAGCGCACCGTGCGCCCCGGCCCATTCGCACTCGGATGACAACGAGCAATACGGTCGGAGCCAGCCGCGGTTCGCTTACCAACACCGCGGTGAGCGGTCGCTCCCATACTGTCTGCCTAGCTGCCAGCTAAGTCATGGGAGCGGATGTGCAATCCTTTGCAGCTGAGGTTCCCTGCGGAAAACGGGTGACGCGTTGTCCTGTAGTCCATGCTGGTGGAGCGCCCGCCGTAGAGGCCGTCTGGGAGCAGCCTGTCATCATGCGCCTGCGAGGACATGTCGACCGTAAAGTCCTAGATAAATGGTCCCGAGCGGCATGGGGGTCTATACGTGCAGCGAGCTGGTTCGGTCTACCCTTGAGCGAGGTGGCCAAGGGAGTCCGGAAGAGATGTTGAATAATGCGTAGTAATAAATATGTTTGTACCAGCTTGGCACCGCACGCTGTTGAGCGCATGATACGGAAGGCGTAAGCGAAACTTAGCAGATGGTGAAGCGTTAGATACCATCGTTGAGCAATAAGTGGGATGCATTGGCTGACGATTTCTTGGATGACGTCCATTTGTGCTGAAGCACATACACTGATACGCGCGGTGTAGTGCGGAGTTGAAGAGGTATCTGCAAACAACAGCCATGCGTTGAATGTCAGGCCAATTTAGCATTCGAATAATAGTAGCTGATTGTGTTACTGTACTAGAAATACCCGGTATTTATTTTGTACCAGTTTAGCTGCGCACACTACCGCGTGCATGACACGGCAGGCTTTGGCGGAAATAAACGGCCTGTGGAGCGTTGGGTCCCGCCGCTAAAGAACTCAACAGTTAGTTGCCCCGTGAAACGCGTCAGCATACCACCAATAGGCTGCCTTGTTTCGCTGAAGCCCACCGTTTGATACTCGCGGTGGAATGCGGAGCTACACGCGTTGGTAAACAACCACCATGAGTTTAAGCTCAGGATAATTTAGCGGTCGAATAATAACTGATGTAATGATGTTGAAATGGAAATACCCAGTGAACCATGATAGCATTCCTTCCAACAACATAGTGTTTTCCTAGGAGTTCTGGGAAGAGTAGCGGTAGACGAAGACAACGCAAATAAGATGAAGTTGGAATGATGGGAATGTACGCTTTTCTTATCAAGAATCTAGTTTCGAGTGAACTTCACGTTCTCTTGCATACCGTTATTATCAGCCCTCATCACTCGTTATCACGTCCTGTCCCACACCAAACATGTTCCCGTCCCACCCTCCACATGACTTGTCGGAACCAACGCCTCACTGCTGCTGGAAAACCCGCTGTTACCTTTGTGAAATTTGCATTTTAGCGCCCCTTACTGAATCTTCTCAGCTCTCATCACCTTCGGTACCCCACCAAATGTGCTACCGTCCCGCCCTCCGCATCACTTGTTGGAACCAACACTTTACTGCTGCTGGGACATCCGCTGCGAATTTTGTGAAGTTTGGGTTTCTGCGCCCCTTATCAGCCCTTATCGACCCTTATCACCCTCGGTCCCCCGCCAAAAATGTTCCCGTCCCGCCCCCTATATCCTATCTTGGAATCAACTCCAGGTGACTGCTGGGACGTGCGCTATGAATTTCGTGACACACACACACACATACACACAGACACACAGACAGACATAGCGCTTTCTATATAGTAGGGATAGGCATCGGGGTAAGAATAAATCTGATTAATCAGAAGCATCTAGTGTATACATCTGATGGGGTTGCACCATTGGTCCAAGTCCGGATATTTTAGCGGCTCGACAACCTCTGCTTTTCTTGGTGGAGGAGCATGTTCAGTTGCTAAGAATGTGGTTTATTTCGACTGAGTGCACACTCACTTGTCGCTCTACATCAGTACAATCTTCGCTCGTTGTCATTTCGTGCCACCCGATTGGTTGCTAGTGGTGATTGCAGCAAAGTTGGACGTGATCGCATCAAACGCCACTTATTAGTCCTTATCATTTGTTATCAGTTTATACCGCTCATCATTAGCGTCCCCGTTCGGCCCCTATACAGCTTGCTGGAGCTAGGACTCTGCCGTCATCGCGAAGACTGCAACGAAATTGACAGTGCTCAAATTCTGAACTTCCTTATCAGCCGTTATAGATTGTTATCACCTTTGATCATCTACTATCCGTTTCTCAGTAAGACTTCCCATACCATATGTAAGAGCCAAGGTTCTACACTCACCGCGAAAGCCGCAGCAAAATTGGCGGTATCACAGTCTGACGCCTCTTATCAGTTCACCAGATTAGTCCCCCGGCAACCGCCGGTACCATCCTCCACAGCGTATGCTCCACACCTCCCACTGTGCTCCCTACCACTTGTGACACCAACACCTTGAGGGGAACGCGTGCACAAAAAGGCGTTCCATATGGTAGGGGGCATTGATGGACGTTAGAATGACATTTGTTTGAACCTTGTCCCTGATGTCGCTCGGTTTTTCTCCTTCCTTCTCCACCCCCTCCCCTCTTCCAATACCCTCCAGTTGCCACTCCAGCATCGTGTGAAATGATCGAAAGCGTACTCAGTAGGTGTTTATATTGATGAGGATGCTATCACAGTCATGCCATTGCAAAAGATTCATAGCTCAAGACCCGCGAGCCGGCCGATTTTGTGAGCGGCTTGTTTACCATGAGCTTCCTTATCACTTCATTTTCATTTTGCGGACGGACAGACAGACATACACACAGACATACAAACCGGCACACCAAGTTAGCGGTTTATATAATAGAAGGATTATTCCGAAGACCCACCATACATTCTCAGGAACTTCAGGAGTGTAGCGGTCGAGTGCTGTTCGGTGCTTATGATAGCATCGCAAATAAAGTGATATCAAAAAAAAGGCCAAGCCTAAAATCTGATTCAAATGGCCCCCCATGCCCTTACGCATAGTATCTTTATTATCAGCCCTTAGCCCATCAGCCGTAATCACTTTTTGTCCCCCACCAAACATGTTCCCGTTTCACACCCCACATCACTTGTAGAACCAACGCCCCACCTCTGCTGGACACCCGCTGTAAATTTTGTGAAATTTGCATTTTGGCACCTCTTATCAACTCTTATCATCCGTTATCACTTTCTGTCCCCCATCAAACATGTTCCCGTCCCACCCCCTATACCATATACTCAAATCAGCTCCTCGCCACAGCTGGTACCGGCCAAACACACACACACAGGCGCACAAAGTGACACACTTAGCCGCTTATATGTAATGGGATTCTGTGTTCATTTCTATATGTGGTTCTTTGCCTCTTCATGTTTGCTATGATATCACGATGTTGTTATCGTTCTCATGTGCAGGTTTGTCGGGAAGCCAGGGCTGGCTCATATAGGGGCACCGTGTAAGGTGCACGGCCGTAAGATCCCCAGGTTTCCCAGGGAATAAATTCGCCTCACCTGCGACGGTGCGCAGGAGAGGCGTCGTGGTCCCGATTGGGCTCTAGGACCCAAAAGCTCCCAGAGCGTGCGGAGTGCTCTTTACATCGATGCTGTCGCTACGGACGGGTGCCTTGCGCAACAGTGGGCTTCCTCACTAACACACACCAATGTGGTATCAGTTCAGTGACTTTGATTGGTACCTAACGTAATTCCTAGTAAATTCACAGCCGATCGATTACCTCACAGCTCTCGCTATTGATGAGTAGGTTTTTTTTTAAATTCTTTTACTTATACAAATGAGGAAAGTAAACAGCTGAAGCGTGTGATGAACCTTTCCTGTGCCAAATTCCGCAGGGGTCGTGTTTGTTTTTATACACAGCGCAATTCCTGATTCCTCAGGATCGTGAAACTCGACGGCCATCGCAACTGAAACGCGAAGAGGAAGGTTCGGTCCTCCTCTGGATTTCATATGCTGCAGATTTTTGACAAAATGCTCAACAGCCACATAAACGAGACTCAAATCACGCGCGGGTTGACTGCATGGCGAACTCCTCACTCTTTCGTAGATTTCGCCTTTTTTTCCTAGTCCGACAGCGGCGTTAATTTTCAGAAAACGGAGAATGTGAAACAGCCTGACAGTACCATCGAATAACAGTGAATTTCAGCGGAGTGACATGCGGTGGATTCACATGTTTGGCGAATTGGCCCTTCACTGAAAATTGAAAGTAGAAAGTTTTTGTGTTTTCGGAATGGAATGTTGGCGCTGACGTTCAAAACCACATTTATATTAAGCACACTTCTCCTTCAAAGTCTTTCTCAGAAACACCTAATCATACGAATTTTCAGCCCCTCAAACTCCAGAGAGGTCCTGCCACGAAGAGATTGCGCCTGACGTTCCATTTTGCCATGCGAGCAACTACCTTCATAGAGCTACCCCTCGCATTTGACTCCCTGTAAGCACACAAGGTGTTTGGCTTGAGACCAGTTTCGAAATGAAGGATCTAAAAATGTAAAAGGTCTAATTTTGTTCTCCTGTGCGCAAGTGTTTCAAAATAATTATTGAGTGAATAATGACTCTCAGCAGTACAAGTACAGTAGCCTATACTGCATCTAACCGTGCAGTACGTATACCTTTGAAAGAGCACCTGTTCTTTTACAATCTCGGAATCTCTTTCACAGAAATATTGAACGATGTTATTCGGTCGGTCGAATGACTGCTCCTCAAAGAATGTTGGCGATACTTCTTTCTTGAAAAGCGACTGAACAGCCTCATCATTGAAAAACTTGGAAAAAGCTCGCTTCCAGCAGCAGTTCGTAGGCACTCCAAATAACGTGATGTGATAGAAAGGGTGCCGACTATTACACGCATATCTACGATCCAATCAGCTCAAGCGAAACGAGCCTTTGTCTCTCTGGTTCCAGTAAAATTGTGGAACTTATTTGGAAAGCAAAACCGGTGACGCGCATATGAGCAAGTCCCAGCAAACCATTGCGCCGCTGATGCACTTACTCCATTTCATTTCGTGGATCGGATACCACCCACTCCTTTGCAATTGTAAAGTAGCAAGAGCCTGCTTCCAGAACTTTGAGAGACCAATCGGATAACGTTCGGACCAATTGCTGTTCATGTGCACAGAAGTTTTGAACAAAAAAGTTTTATTCAGAGCGTAAATTATGTAGAGGATGATCAAATGTGAAAACAACTGCCTGTCAGTCATGTTATTGAGGAAAAACAGAGGAAGTCATTTTTTTTCAGGTTTTTTTCTGGTCCCTCGTTTTTTTGCCTCCTTTTTGTTCTACAGAGTAGAAATCAACCGTAGACTCATCATTCGTCAATGACCTTTGAAGCGAGTTCCACCTGAATGTAGCGAGTGGTCTCAGATCTTCCTTAGAATCGCTAGTTGATTTCAAAAGAGGCTTTCTCCTCGGAATTATCTCGCCAGATAATGAAAGACTCCTATCGCCCGTTGTTTTAGAGGCCGGTTTTTTCTTAGGGACTTGCTGGAGAGATAGTGAAGTGCTTTCAGCTGACATCCTCGAGCCACTTCCAGATGATTTCAGTGCATTGTGAGGAGTCACTATAAGCATCCTCGACTGGTTGCTCGCAGATCTTCCCGAAGTTCTAGACTCCTTCAGAAGGTTTTGCACATAGTATTCATACTGTTTTCTGTGGGCGTCCCGTAACATCCTGATGAAGAGAAGCTGACAAAGCAATATAATAACCATACACGTGCTGAGGATCAGCAAATGAAGAGCTGCCTTCTTTCTGAAAAATGAACATTTCGGGTATTTCAACACAACTTGTCGACCTGTCAGTCACTGCAAAATGCCAAGGCAACAGAACGGCTGTTGGGCGCCATTGAATAATCTGAAAATCTGAACGGATACCTTTTCAAGGGCCGTAGTTCAAAACATCCCAGCAGGATTACGTCGAAGAATCTGTTTAGTGGGTGGTATAGAGTGCCCATATCTGTCACAGATGTGCGTTGGCAATTGGACGAGATATCTCGCTTGCATCGCATGATACGCAGCGTGTATAACGGCGTTCGGCTAATTCGAACACGCGCGGGTTAGTGGAGCCATTGTGCAAACGGGTTCGCACAACTCGTCCGGCCCGCCCTTCTTTATTTGAGAGGAGGAACCAAATATGTTCTCGTCCCACCCCCTATATCGTATCCTGAATCAGCTCCTGGCGACCACTGGTACCCGAGCTACGAGTTTGCGGTCAAACACCCACACCAACAGACACACTTAGCCGTTTATATATAGTAGGATGCTTGGGATGTTGAAATGGCATAGTGGTTGGATAAGCTCCTATGCCTGTAATGAGATAGAGATTCTTATCAGCAATTATCACCTTCTGTTCCCCACCGAATATGTTCCGATCCCACCAGCTACATCATAGTCGGAAGACAGCGCCTCACTGCTACTAGGCCGCGCACCATGCATTGCGCGGCTTTTGCGTTCTGACGCCTCTTAACAGATCTTATCGGCAGTTATCACTTTCTGTTCCCCACCGAACATGTTCCCGTCCCACCCGCTACATCATAGTCGGAAGACAGCGCCTCACTGCTACTGGGCCGCACGCCATGTATTTCGTGGCTTTTGCGTTCTAGCGCCCCTTATCAGATCTTATCAGCAGTTATCACTTTCTGTTTCCCTCTCAATATGTTCTCGTCCCATCCCCTATATCATATCCTGAAATCAACTCCTGACGGCTGCTGGTACACGCGCTGCGAATTTCGTGACAGACGCACACAGACATGCTTAGCGAATCATAAATGGTAGGATATTTTGAATTACCATCAATAGGGTAAAATGTAGTCGGGAAGGAGGGGGAAGGATGGAGCACTCCCTGTTAACTTGTTGTTAGTTTCAAAGAGCACTTCTCCGTACTCTCTAATTCAAGGATACGTTAACGGTTTATTTGTGGTGTAATTTGATAAGAGCGGGTGCGCGTCCTATACTGCACGCATCCTGCCCACATCCCACCCAGTTGCTTGCAGCTGGTTATACACCCAGTAACTTCCCATCCTTGGGCAAGTTTGAAATGTCAAGAACCCTGGTTCAGAAGCATTTCTTTGGAGCATAGCAGGCGGAGATATGGAAGGTCCATGGTTTTCTTTCGCGATGCACCTATACATGTTACTAGTGCAGGTTGCTGAAAACTATAGCACGCGGCTTTGACCGCTTCCCGCACTGAGCTGTGGACTACTCTCGAAATGTTCTGGAACACTTTAAAAGCTCCGGAGCTGAGCAAGAAACTCCATAAATTATTTGGTCAGAAAATCCGTCTGAACCCCCGCTGTGAAAATATCTTTGCATCAATACACCATGGAAAGACTGCCCGAGGGCCATCTCCGAAGCTGCGACCTCAGAGAGCTACTAGGCCTTCCTCTTCTATTCATCGACACATCTCGCTCGAGGCTCAAGTACACATTTCTGAGACTACGAAAAGTGGAAGATTCAAAACTGCGCACACTCAGAGAATCAAGGCAACGATCATTCACATCGATAGAGTGAGCATGATTCATGTCGCTTCTGATCTCATCATGTGCCATCAGTCTTTGTAGAGAATCGTGGGAGCAACCATAATCCGAAGAGTTACCGGCTATCCATGCTATTTTCATTGGAGCTCACCAGACCGCATAACTCGACAGCCTTATCTCTCTGTACAGCTGTTCATAAATTGAGTTTCCTTCGGCTTCTACATATATAGAAACATAGCCTTCTATACTTTCAGCCACCCTGTGCACATATATTTAACATGATTCGATTACGCATTACAAGCGCTGTCATTTTTATCTTTAGCATTGTAGAGCACAACGGAGTGCCCCTCCCGAACTACATTGTTACCATACAAGTTAACCATGTTGTGCTACTTCGCTACTTCTTCCATCGAGGTACCCCACGCAAGCGATTATTATATCAGACTGGGTTATAGGTAATTACTGATTTGGTGAAAATATTCAGGAGTTCACACTTCCTTTTGAACCACCTTGATTGAGTGCCATATGTACCACAGGTAATTGCAAGTGCCTGCCATCTATCCGCAAACGAATGGGTACCTCTCGCGCAGAGCTACGCAGTCTCCTACGTCAAGAATTAGTGGGAGTCTGTGTTAGGTGCTCGCGGTCATCATAGCCTTTCTCCTTAAGGAAATGAACAAGCAAGGTGATCAACTGGTGATCAGCGAATTATAAAAAGCGTGGGAAAACGGTGAGGCCGAGCTTCTGTGTAGCACTCCGGCATTCTCTCATTAGGAGTGGGTTGCGTGCTGCCGCACAGTGAAAGTTTCATGCACTGGGAGCCTCAACTTCGCGATATCCCAAGCGAATTTGTCAAGCTGTAAACAGTGTCTGTTTGCGCCAACAATGGCGGTGTTGCCTGAAGTCTGTAATGATGCAATGCTGCAATCGGGAAGCAGAATCTATTTCAGCTGAAGTTCACATATCACGGCCCGTGGTCGCTGTTGAGCTGCACGTTCCCACTGATGCCTCGTATGTTGCTTGAGTAGACTGCGCACTTCTCAACCCCAGTCACCAATTGTCAAGCCAATCGAAACCACGACTTTTAGATAGCAAACGTTGGGAGGTGGTCACATGTGTATTTTAAGGCACCTCGTCCAACTCATAAGAATTCCATCTTCCCAGCGTACACAATTTCTCCATGGCTAAGATGAGCGACATATGGTGCCTGGGAGGACTAAACGTCTACTCCTCTTCGACGGGTACTGGTGCCGGGTTGCCTTCAAAAAGCTCTTGCATGCCTTCAATACCTTTGGTCAATAGGTGTCCACAACGTGGTTGGTTTTTAGAGTCGTAGTCGCTTTGACGAAGCTTCCCATACCACGTTCAACACATGTTCCCCTTCAGCGAGTCTGGTCTAGTGACGAACATATATTGGAATAAACAGCATTATTTTTCCTGAGTACGAGTACTGACGGTGAAAATCCATAATATGAAAGGGCACTAATGGTAAGGTCGCCACCTAGTTCTCTGCGGGGATCAACACAAACATTTTCAAGATGACGCGGGTCTGAGGAAATCGGCAATTATTTATGACTCAACTTAACATAGGGTTGCCTCATAATTCCTGTCTCAGTTCTATTCAAATTCAAATTATTTCTATTCAAGACCGATTCACGCCGAAATACTCTAATATGTTGAAGTACTTTTCGGAGCCTTGATAATGTGGTTTCACGAGATCGAGAGGTAACTAGTTAAACAGCTAGGAATGAGAGTTAGTCGGTGACAATAATGGATGATTTTCCTTTACGATCCTCAAATGAACTCTATTGCAAGGAGGGTAGCAAAGAAGATCAGCGCTGTGTTTGGCTCAGCCTCTGCTATTGATAGGGTACTGAGCTAGTGATCCAATCGCAATGACAAAGAAGAAACGAGCTGCGAAGTTCAACCTCATACCGGGCATGCAGTCACTTTCGATGAGGACCCCTTGCATCATGAAATGGGAGTGCATCCGAAAGTGACTACTAGGTTACTGTAGCAAATACCTGGGCGCAACCAATGCACCAGCACACACCATCCGGATGTGAAGGATTGCAGCAGAATGAAGTTTCGTTGGAAACCATATTGTCCGGCCGACCATGAGTGAGGAGCATGCCTGACTATCTGGAAAAAACTCATACCTTCTGTAGTCCTCTTCGACTCTCTGTTTTCGATCGCCAGTGGTGAAAAGTCAAGAGTTCACTGCGACAACAACACGCGGCATGCCAAATGGCTGCCTCGCACACAGGAGGCACCAGCTAAAGCCCAAACTCCGGTTCTGAGAATAATGTTCTTGGTTTGTTGTATTTGCTGGGTGGCCTTGTTTGGGAGTCACTTCACTGTATGAAGACAAGCACTGCGAAAGTCAGCGTGGAATAGCTCTCGCTGGCTTCGCTATTGCAAGGGAATCGTCAGAAATGTCTCAGAATCTTCTTTCCCTGAATGGATCCTCGACCTCACCTTGTAATAACAACCCGCTACGTTCTGAGAGAGACAGCCAGGGTCATGACACCTCCCACCATATAGCACTGGCATCGCGCCACCGTGCCATCGCCTTCCCTGCGCCCTGAATCTGCATCTGCCAGAGAAAAAAGTGAAGGATAGACCACCCCAAAATCGACATTGGCCAATTCATCAATTCCCAGCTGCACTCATTCTGGGCTGATAACTTGAAAGGTTCCCTAGCAAATGCATGCATATCAGCGACCATGATGGTAGATATGTTGCTTGTCAATTGTTTGCCTGAAGAGATAAAACTTGAATAAACAAAAGTATCAAAATTGGGACCGGAATTATGAGACAACCCAGCATAATCGTCAGCAGTAAATCAAAGTGTCGGCTAGTGTGTTGATGTGGCTACTATCTCTCTGGTTAAAGAATGCTTTGTCTGATGGTCGTTACCGCTGCGTCATATAACACATCCACATTCTTATTTGGCTCATATTAAGCTGTTATCAAAGGCGGCGAGTCCGGTGCCGCCGGGTACTGCCCGCTCGTGAGGGTGTGGCTGAGCTAAAGGCAGACACCAGTGTCAGGCTCGCGAGGCAAGTCGGCTGGTCATCTCAAGTGCAACTATGGATCGAACTGTCACAACATCGAACAATGCTAGGGCGTCCCCCAGAGGCGACGCACGGAGGTTGCGCCCAACCTCTGTGACAAATGTGCAAGGGCTACCAGTTCGAGGACGGAACAGGACAAAGAAGCTAGTCAAACGGAGTCGCACTTGCGCAAGTTGAAGCCAATACGAACTGCCACATTAAACGTTGGCACGCTCACAGGACGGAGCCGCAAGGTGGCCGAAATATCGAAAATGCGCAAGATGACTCCGTTCCACGATTTTTGAAGCCCATCCATATGCTTTTCAACCCGTGAGCAAAGGGGGCGACCTGTCTCCCCCACATATTCGCTACCGCAGGCTTGATAGCGGATAGGGTAGATAGCTCCAGCCTTCATGCAGTCATCCTCTTTGTTGGAAGGACATACAATGCAATCACGGGCGTCGCAGAGGCTGTCATATAGCCTTTTGCGGATGAGCTGACGCTTAAGACTTTTAGGAGGATAACCACAATCCTGTCTTCCTCTCGTAGGTCACATCTATGCAGAATCGATCGGATCGCCGTAATAAACTCTTTTGAAATGAGGGGTAAACAAATGGTACATTGTTGATCGACTCGCCTCCTGGATTTGCTCTAGGTGTGAGATGCACCTTACGCTGTGACTTCGCACATGGGTCCCCTCTTTACCGCGCGATGTTTTGGGCCATACTGAGCGATTCTCTCTTGAGCCCAACATCTGCCAAGACTTTGCTGGCAACATTGAACATATTGCCAATCACCGCATGTTTCATTCTTACTGGGTGGGCTGAACGGTAGTGAATTAGGATATTCTCAATACTGGGCCTTCGATACCACTTCGTTCTCATAGTTCCTCTGGACAATTGAACCTGGATGTTTGATATGGCGGCTCCATGGTATAAGGAAAAATCAACTGTTGGAGGCTACGTGATGAAAATGTTGCTGGCAGTTGCGCTTTCCCTCTCACAGAGGTTGCTCCATCGATGCTACTTTGGACATCCTTCCGCAGTTTCTGTCACAGCTGTCGCCTAAGCTGTGCTAGGAGCTACCACGGGCCAACGGCGCATAGACGAACAAGCATTGGTGTGGACGGAAGAGCTATAGCAGAGAGTAGCAGAAAAGAAGACCGCATACAAGGCGTAGTATGCTCAGAAAATTGCTGAGAATTGGAGCAAGTACATCGTTGCTGAGAAATCTGTCGCCGCGGCAAAAGCTGAACTTCTCCGAAACTTGTACGAACGGCTGCGTAACAAGAAAGACGAGAAAGCCATCTACCATTTGTCGAAAAGTCGAGCACGATCTGCGCAAGACGCTGTCCATTATATGTGCGTGAAGGACGAATGGACAGAGCTCTACAGTACGCTAGGGATAATAGATTGTTGGCAAAATATTTCAACGAGATCTCTAACCTCGAGTTCGCTCATCTACCAATCCCGAAAGGCTCAATAAATGCTGGTCCAGTTACTTGCATAACTACGGAAGAGTTCACTAAGGCCATCGACAGCATAACAAACCGGAAGGCGTCGGGACCATACGACAATCCGGTTGAATTCTGGAAAATGAACAGCGAGAGATGGAAATTCCATGGTTTACGCGATTTTTCAATGCAGTCATCAACTCTGGCCGCGTTCCAGAGGAGTGCGACGAGGACCACTATACCAATCTTCTAAAGGAGATCCGGCAGAATGTTCGAATTACCGCCCGATTAGCCTTTTGTTGCATACCATGAAGATCTTCGAGCGGATAATCGATCAACGGCTTCGCAACATCGTCGAAATGAGCATCAATCATTCGTGATCTTTCACACTTCTGGAGGAACATCGAGAAAACAAAAGCCGCTCCATCTAGCCTTCTTGGACTTGGAAAAAGCGTACGACCGCGTTTTACGCCAACTAATCTGGTATGCGCTTCGTGAATACAGAATGCCAGAAGATCTCGTCAAATGGATCCGAATGCTGTACGTGGGCACCACTAGTCGAGTGAGTATGCAGTTGGCCTCTCGGTGAGCTTTCCCATAAACCTTGGCGTTCACCAAGGGTCAGCGCTCTTATCGCTGCTCTTGATCCTAGTCATGGATACAATTACTCGAAATCCGCAAAATAATGCTCCGTGGACCCTGCTGCATGCCGACGACATCCTTCTGGCAGCCACTAGCAGAGAGGAACTCCAGGACCGAATCCGGAGGTGGTGCGATCGTCCTAATCAGTACGGTCTCCGCCCCAATATCAGACCAATATCAAAAAGACCGAATTCATGGAAACGGTTCAAGATGTGGGCACTTTCGAAGACAATGGCGAGGATTTACCAAAGACCATGTGCTTCAGGTATCTGGGGTCCCGCTTACAAGCCGATGGATGTCTCGATGACGAGATTAGGGAAAGAATAGGCACGACCTGGATGCGATGGAGAGAGATTACCGGAGTGCTTTGCGATAAACGCATGCCGATTCGCCTGAAGACAAATGTATATCGAACCATGGTCCGGCCTACCCCACTATATGGATCTGAACGTTGGCCGATTACAAAGGGCACTGAGCGTCAACTTCACGCTATGAAGATGCGGATGCTTCGATGGTCGCTGAGCATCTCACGACTAGACCACGTTTGCAACGAAGTTTGTAATAGGCGCATGGATGTTGCGCCTATTACACAAAAATGCGGGAGACTGCAGTGTTACGTCCATCTCATGCGAGCTGCATCTGATACTGTCGCTGTCACTGTATATCGCTTCGAAGTCGACGGTAGACGACCTCGTGGGAGACCAAGGCAGCGATGGCAGGACACTATCAGCGAAGACCTAAAAATCGCACAATTGCGCCGCGAAGATGCCCTGTATCGAACAAAATGGCGCACTCCGATCTGAGTAACGGACCTTGCTCCGGTGGAACAACGTTAATTAAAAGAAGGAGAAGAAGCCGCCCTTGAAATTATATAAAATCTGAAAATTTCCGACTCATGACAAATAAAGAACGTACCTATCGAACTATGACAAAGGGCCGGTACACACAGGGATGCATGATATAAACAGAAAGCGGTACGGTACGTTCAGCCAGGGTCAACCGTCACGTTGGACCAATTCCGAAAATTTTACGACCCATCCCCTTCTAGTAAGTCGCGATACGACTCCCCCAAACAGTTACTATTATATTACTGTACACTTGGTATTTGTATGTGCTTGTGTGCTATTATAATTCATACAACTATTTCGAGCGTTACATCGGACTGAGCACACGCTTGTATTGGCGCGCACAATCTTCGTCTCTGCCCAGCGCGGACAGACTGAGGCGGTCGGCTAATTTTCAAGTGAGGGTAATTCTGCTCATCGTTAACATTTTTCAAAATCTAAGTAGATTTGTAATCTACGATAGTGCTTGTTTCAGAAAACTACCACTTCTGCGCAGTGTCCTCAAAACTCTTTCAGTTATAGGGTAGAAAACTAATAATGCACAAAAAAGCCCACTTCTTCATTTAAAAGGTTGTAATTTTCTCAAATAAAAAGGCGTGAGAAATGCTAAGAAAATTTTGAAATTTCGGATTGTTTCTCTCTAAGGAGTACTCCAGCTTTTGTGAGTTTCTTTTCTTCAAAAAATAGCTTCGTTGCATCGCTTTTGTGCTGGGTTTTTTGGAGCGACTGGAACTGTAGATTCAACCTTTTGCAATTATTGTCCTCCTGGAATAAACTAGAAAACTAGAGGTTGTAACGGAAGCATGAACTCTTCCCAAAATTGATAGATCCAGAAAATCGCCACTTTGGGTCGTTCTGGGGAAATCGCGGATCAATTTTTGGCGGAGCGCTGTATTTTTGGATTTGAACGGTTATAGCTTCCTCCATATTCAACTTTTTGCAATTTTCGTCTAGAAGAAACTAGGAGGTCCGTTGGAACGTTTTTTAAGACTTTTCAAAACTGCCCTCCTGAAAACACGAGTTTTCAACACAAAGCCTTACACCTCTCTTCAAAGTCAATTTTATGGGAAGTGATGATATCATGACATCGCAGAAGTTTTGGGCTACATGAAAGATATCAAACCCTTCCAGAGAGTCGCCGACAAGTGAATATTTCTCCCAAACTTTTCTTGTAAGCCTTAGGCAGTCAATCTATCCAAGTGGTTACTCATTTGCTAACCTAGGTCT
The DNA here is from genome assembly GCA_002352805.1 of Teladorsagia circumcincta. Taxonomy (NCBI): domain Eukaryota; kingdom Metazoa; phylum Nematoda; class Chromadorea; order Rhabditida; family Trichostrongylidae; genus Teladorsagia; species Teladorsagia circumcincta. Next base: position 14,822 of record KZ347430.1, on the reverse strand, counting down.
AGTTTGAAGATACTGATTCTCCTTGAAGCATATTTGTGCACGTACGCAGTCAAAAACGGACATTCTGCAGTAGACATGCCTGCTCTGAGATGTGCCGTGCACTCAATTAAGGGCAGTATGGGGAAGAACTTGGAAATTGTGCCTCTCACCTACTGTTGCGACGACCTTTGCGAATACGACCTCCTTTTTTTCAGTCGACCAAATACAACGCCTCATTGGACTTTGCCTAAGGGACGGTTGATCCTGCATGCAGCACAACATAACTTTTGCGTGGCTAGTGCGTGCTCTCTCGTCCTCCTTAGTGCATATGCGGCGCATGGGTGAATAGGCGCGGAACCGCGATCGAGACCCCATGAACCCTACCCGCCTCTATCCCATGTACAGTGGCGCTCAAAAGTATTTGGCCAAATGCTTCCCCAGCCGTAACTTCCTTTCTGCTGAATCAATTTGGTCAAATTTTGATATGTTTTGAGGGCAAGCCTTTCTCAGAGAATAGCATATTAGTGATGGATAGGAGCAAGAGAGGAGAAAGAAAAAAGAAATCCTTCGAAAATTCTCGAGTATGACCAAATTCCAATAAATTTCATATTATTGTAGAAATCTTATAACTCAACCGAACAATCGGTC
>KZ347427.1:43562-56193 GCA_002352805.1 Teladorsagia circumcincta | reverse complement strand
TATCTGTCATCTGTGAGGTGGTGACACCCCACAGATGACAGATATGATTTTCTTATGCAGAATCGTGGGCAATAAAACGAATAAGACCAGCAAGAGCAAAAAGAACTCGGAAGGTAAATATTTTCATGTCCTTGTTCAGGAGGCAAAGTGTGGTGTATCAGGATATCTCCATAGCCAAACTATTTTGGTTTATTTGAGCGTAAAGATGTAGAGCAGCGTCTATTCTCTCGAGATGAGTTCGGTGCTCTACTATCGACTGGATTGAATCTTCTTGAAATCTTCTACGTCTTTTATTTTCATTTATTTATTCGTGTTCCCGACTGAAGTGATGGAGTGGCAAGTGGCTCTGCTTACCGCGCGACGGGCCGGGGATTAGATCCTGTATCGAACGCCGTCCAGGCCAACTAAACCTTCAATTTTTCGGGGGTCGGTCAGGTGAAACCACAGTGGTCTGGTAGGATAAAACACTGAACTGCACCTCGGCTGGCCCTCGCAAGTCATTGTATAGGCAAAATCGCCTCAAAATGCCGCTATGATTCTGGATGGAAGTGAAATGCGGGCGCATCTCGAAAAAAAGGGACCGATAACGCCGTTTGCTTTTTGTTCTTTTTGTTTTTTATATTCATGTCGTTCGAAATCAAAGTAAACAATAGAAGGATGTTTACTTTGACTTTCAGATTCGCTGAACGCCTTTTTTACAATCATCTGCCACCAGTGAGTCAGTGGCGCGCAGCGTTCCGAGTATGAGTATGAATTAGTTATGAGGCAGTTTTTCGGAGCCACCTTGCATTGCCTGCTGGTACCAATTATTCAAGCGCATCAACTAGTGCTAATAAAATCGGCAAGAACTATTAACCTGGTTGTGAACCCACACTGAAACAGTACACTACAGTATACTTGTCGAAGGTTGGTAAATATTTTGGAGAAAGGCTCATGAACGGTATTAGCGCGATTACTGCTGTTCAACGAATAAATGACAACGAAAATAGTGATCAGAAGACCCTGGTCATGCATCGAACAGTCGACCAGCTTGAAAAAGTCAGATGTCCGAATGCATGACTAACATTAATGTTGTAATACGAGACAGAGTGTAAAGATACATTTTATGAATGCCTAGTTCTGACTTGTTACTCTCGAAAATAATTGTGGTTGCAGTAGTTGGTTTGCCAATGAAGAAAATGTAATGGAATGTAACGAAGACAATCAAAACGAATCTGCTAGGAACCCTTGAGGACACATTTCACGCAGAAACTATGGGTAGAGTCACCTCAACCACGACACCTTTTAATGGTGGCTGCTCCTCTTACAATGGACCCTATGCAGCAGTTCTCAGCAGAGAATGGTTGCCCTACTCTACATCTTCACTCCTGTCGATGGCGCAAACCCCATAGGCAAGAACGAATAGATACCTCCAGAGATGCTGAGTTTTGAAGACCTATCCCTGACTGGGTACTGCTGCATACGGCGAAATAGACCAAAAGGATGAATGTCTAAAAGGATGTAGAGATAAGTGGTAGGGCACAGTGGTGGAATTGACTGCACCCATACGATGAAGTGGAATTAGCGTTTTAGGATACTTACCAGTTACCTTCGCGCCCATCGCTGTTAAAAAAATCCTAGCTTCTAATTATTCTTTGACACATTGACGACAACCCATCGGAAGCGCATCTCGGCAACTTTCTGTTTCTTATTTTTGACCAGTTTTGCTGCGCACGATACCGCGCGCTATAGTGTGGTTTTGAGGAAGGCCTGCTCGTGGGTCGCAATTGGGATCAGCCAAGGTTGCAGTTCTGTTTTGCTATTTGTCCATTTTTGCGCAAATTTAAATTTGGATACTGGATTCGAATTGTATTGATTCACCGATTGTAATCTTCCGAACTTACTCACTCAAGGGCTGTTTTTTATTCAGCCCTGCCGCACAATTCAGCAATATTTCTTCACTAAGGCTCTGTGAACTTTTATACTGACAAAGCGAGAAGACACTGCCATTGGATGAAATGTAATTAAGTACCGGTGGATACGATCTACTTCATCCTTGAACTTTAAAAGGTGGGAACAATCATGTAGGCCACACAGCTATCTTTCGAAAACTTCTAATATCAAACTTTTGAATATGGCTTTGATTTTTATATAACTAAGTAAGTCTACTTCACTAAATTCTACCACGACAGGAAGGTGAAACACAACAGTTTCATCAGCTTTTCAATCTTCTATGATGATAGGATACCATTTAAGTTTATGGTGGTAAACACAGTACTTCCCATAATTTGTTTGTTAAAGAAGCCACGGAAGACGCGTATCCGATTTATAAGGATTAACTGAAGTATTGCTTGTTCCATCTCCTTTTCTCCAAATCAGGAATCGAAATGAATGCACGTTGTTGCAATTGACAACCTTAAACATCGTTACAAATCATCGCACTTCCCAGTAGTAATTTTTATTTACTTCCAAATGAGATCGGTCACTATTCGAAGAGGGAAGAGTTGTTCACAAAAACGTGACTCTCATTTCTGAGCAATATGTATTTCAATACCTGTCAATAATATTAACATTCACGATTAATGTCAAAGAATCACATCAAATTGACACACTTCTAAGTGAAAAGAGAGCACCCATGCTTAAAGAACATATTTCGACTACGATTCGAGGAGAGGAATACTTTTTGGGAAGAACACTTCTTAAACAACGATTAACAGAACAGGGATGAGATTTGATCCAAAAGTTCCAATGTTTCTTGAAAGAGGTTTTTGGGATGCTGCTGCCCAATATGACGGAGAACACAACTGTAAGTAAGCACGTGCCAATGCTGAACATATATTGTTCATTAGTCGTGTGAACAGTACCTTTGGAGGAAGAGCTTTCCCCATTTGGATCTTGAAGCATTTGTCTCAGAGGATAGAATTTACCTAAAATACTTTTTGACCATGTACGCTTCAATGAATAGGCAGTGTCACATCAAATCAGCATTTTTCTGACAGGAATTAGAATAGCGTACCTGGAGGGCAAACAGTGTTGGTTTTTTTTTTGAAGGAGGTTTTTGGGATGCTGTTGCCCAATATGACGGAGAACACGACTGTAAGTAAGCACGTGCCAATGCTGAACATATATTGTTCATCAGTCTTGTAAACAGTACCTTTGAAGGGAGAGAACTTTTCCCATTTGGATCACGAAGCATTTCTCATAGAGGATAGAATTACCTGAAATACGTCTTCTATGAATTGCTCCGATAAACTGAGAAGGGTAGCTCTAAATCAGCATATTTTTGATCAAAATTAGAAGAGCGTACCTGGAATGCTGAATTTGAAGTTGCTCTTCTAGAGCAAATCTGGAGTATATTTAGCGAATGTATGAAATTTTTTAGCAGATGAGCCAGCTTTGCACGCAACGCCAGTGGCGGAATGATATATTCACAAATGACTGAAACTACGGCTTTTGTTTTGGTGGACTTTAAGAATATCAAGAAGGCACGATATCATGACAGGGAACCAACCTGAATGTAATATATATGTGGGTTGAAAGGTATACGGCCGACCAAGAGAGTAACGGCTTATAGAATAGGAATAAGGAAAGGAATAATAGTACTCATATTAGCTGACAATACATTAGGTCCTCAATGTTCCTCATAGAACGTTTTTGTAGACAATATTCTTGATTTTCGTTTTCGATGAAAGAACTTTCACTGACTCGGCGTTTCGAGCTCTTGATAACGCAACGTAGAGCTGCCCATGAGAGAATACATCATCGGGAAGATATATCCCAACTTTTGACAGTGTCTGCCCTTGAGCTTTATTGATAGTAGTGGCAAACGCAAGACGGATTGGAAATTGCCGTCTCCGGAGTCGGAATGGTAGTCCCTTGTCCGTGTAAAGGTCTATGCGTGGTATGAGAACAAATTGGCCTTTCCTGCTTCCAGTGGCAAATCGGCATCCAAGAACATATTGGCCGCATTGATCCACAATTAGTCTAGTACCATTGCAGAGGCCTTTTGACACGTCCAGATTACGGAGCAGCATGACTATACATCCCTTTTTCAACTTCAGCTCATGCGGCGGCATTCCACTCAATTGCAACCTATTCAAATGCTCCACTTGATAGTTGAGTGCGTCTTCTGGATCAGCGTTTTCAACTTCGTCTATGCTGTTGTATAATTTTAGCTCCAACTGGTCTGGCATCCGCTCTAAAGCTAAGTCATTCATGTGGGCCACATGCATATTTTTTGGAGCGAGGATCGCCTTCTCCGCTAGATCCGCAATATCGTCAACTGTGATCGTCTCTCCAAAAACATCATTGATCAGATCTCCTGCGGTATATAGCATTGGTGGTAATTCGATGAGACCGTTTTCGTCTTCTGGATAGTTTCCCTCTCCAATCTGAACTAACATCCTTGCCCACTCAATACTATCCGTTGTAGCTCTCATATTGATAGAGAGGTGTTAGGTGAGAAAATGCCGCCACAAAGGCGACTTTTTAACGCACGCACTTTCCAAATCTTCTTGTCGTCCTTTTTCCACAACTGGGAGAATTTGTCGGAAATCTCCTCCAGCAATCATGGTTTTTCCTCCAAATGGCAACTCATTCTGCATTAGGTCTCTCAGCAGAAGATCTACAGCGTCCATTGTCCATTTCGGTACCATAGATATTTCGTCCCAAAATATAACAGAAATCTCTCGGAGGGCCTGTGCCTCCGCAGATTCTCTCCTCATGTTACTTGTCCTGCCGCCATCGTGTATATTCAACTTGAAAAAGCTGCTCGCTGTCCTTCCGTCAGGTAGCAGATTGGCGGCGATACCTGTCCAGGCTACACAAATAACCTTTACTCCTTCCCCTAGAAGAGTGTGATATAAAGCTGAATATAAGAATGTCTTTCCACTTCCTCCTGGGCCATCAATGAAGAAGTGCCTTCGTCTGTTTCCCGCATATACAGTACTCAGAATATCGTCTGCTGCAGATCGTTGATGGGTATTTAGCTTGTCTAACATTTCTCTTCCTAACGCAGTGTGTTCCATCGCCGACATATGCTCTTCTTCGGTGCGTTGTGGTCTGTGATGAGCTGGTGGAGTGATGATATTTCCTAGATTTACCCCACAGATCTGCATTCTGTCCATGATATCAAAGTACGCCCGGACTACGGCCTCTTCTTCGCTTATGCCACGATTTGTATAGTCTTCGGCCATGGCTGATCTGAAGCGTTCCCAGAGAAGCTGTGGATCAGTGACATCACAGAAGCACAAAAGGCTACTGAAGAGAGATCGAAGCTCTTGCGGCATTCGAAACTCTACCGCTTCCGATAGACAACTCTCGTAGTGCGAATCATCATGCATTAGTCCGAGAGCTTTTGCTGCTTCTTTGAAAGTAGCATGGAGGTTTCCATCCACAGTCCTGAGATCATCGAATGTTTTGGCTCCTTTCCTGCTTAGAAGAAGGAGTCTCAGGCTGTATCGTTCTGCGTCTAGTGGGTTTGCTGTATACATTCTTCCTATCTGGCGCCCCTGCTTTCTTCTTGCGTTCCACCTTCTTGTACGCTTATCGAATGTGAAGTGCTCTGGCAGCTGGACGTAAAGTAGTGTTCGAGCATCAGTCTGGCCTTGTGGTGGAGCCTCCGCTCCGTACAACGTTTCATGCTCCGCGTTCAACTTGAAATAAGCTGTAAGCGTCGTATCTCGTTCAGTGGCTCGACGGAGAGCTTCCTGCTCTTCACCGCCCTGAAAGGTTACAATCTCATGTTCTGGCAAATGAACTTGTAATCTGTAAACGGTGTCCGATTTTGACTGCAGGTCGAATCCTAGTATCCTGTGTGCAGACTCCGGCGCACAGACGTAGCGTGCGTTGACAAATGCGTCGATCTCATTGATTGGTCCCTCTCCACCATTGTCTGCTGCTCTTATCATATGAAGAGATCTCTTTGTATACATATTTGTACATGTACTTCACTGCTTGGATCATACCGCAGATCTCAACATTGAGATGGCCATTGTAGCGAAGTGCCAGATACTTGTTATATGGTACCACAGATCTGTTATCAAGCGTTGTGCTGCCGGAAACGATCGTCCTCCCATCATTCGGTCGTCGGTATTCTGGATACCCGTCTACTTCCATATTTGTAGTTTCTCTAAACTGTTTAGGAAAATGTTTAGAACACTGGCCATCCACCATGCATGGTGCGCTCTGATTATCCAAGCCGCAGGGCCTATGTATCATAGAAGTCGTCACGATTTGGTGAAGTCGGATTTCTGTCACTGGATCTGGAATGACTGCCTGCACAATGGAATCCACTGAGGCCGCGCTTCTGGGCTTATCTTCTGCAGCCAATGTAAGCAGAATGTGACAGTGGGGGAGTCCCCGTTTCTGCCACTCCATCACGCTTATGTGGGCAATTACCCTGCCAAGTATTTGTCGCTTGAAGAGGTCATCGTACAGTTCCCTCAATTTGACATGGAAAACGCGAGCTACAATGTCTGGTCGGTCAGATGATGTTTGCCCTTCTTTGAGCTGCTCCGAAATCTCCTTCCATGCAGGATTGCAAGTGAAAGTTATGAAGAGATCCGGTTTTCCATATTTTGACACAATCGCCATGGCATCCTGATAATTTTGCACCATGGCTCGAGGAGAACCTGGGAACGAAGAAGGCAGAATGATTCTTCTAGCACCCGGTGGACCTGCGATGTCCATGTCTCCTGCTACATAGTCGGCGAGTCCACGATAGGTGTCCACTCGAAGCTCTGTTTGATGTGTGCGATCATAGTTTAGACGGTTTTGCTCAATCTTCACGTAGCTGTCCACCAAAAATTGCTGATACAATTTTCCCGCGAAGTGTAAAGGATTGAAACCGGCTCTGACCGCAATCATATGTGAGTAATACTCCTTCTGACTAATAGTTGTTCGACGTCTTGCGGAAGGGTTTTTCGGCATTCCGGGATGCCATCCAAGCTCTCCACGCGGAAAAAGAATAGGATATGAGAGCGGGTCGCATTCGGCTTCGTAGACATGGATGTTTCGCAAACCTCCTCCAATTAGGTGCACCGCGAGGTTATGCTCAGCCGGCACATCTCCCTCCTCTCCTACGTATACGACTGCCACTTCATTAGCCGTGGGTTCATTATAGCGACGTCGATCCAAATTCGAGGTTTCGAATACCATTCTCACTGGCATCGCTGGTCTCCGTTCCCTTGCAGCTCGACCCTCTTCTTCTAGGGCAACATCATTCATCATCCTATAAGCTTGTGCAAAGTTATTGATTTGGTGCAAGAGTGCACTAAGCGATCGAATTAAGTCTGGATTGCAGTGTATGTTAGCAGGATTCCCTGCTCTTTCCTCTGCAGCCATTGCGGTATCTAAGATGTAGACCTGTCCGTATCGTGGCGGTTGACCTTCCTCTGGACGTGCTGGTCCGATTTTGTGGTAGATTTGTCCATGAATTCGGAAACAGTAAGGCCCGTGTCTAGATGTGTCTATCTGGGCTCCGATAGAAGCAAATGCGAACGCACTATTATAATTTCGAATATGTTCTCGGAACTCCTTCGCTTCAGCGTTTTGATACGTGAGCAGTTTGCGAAGCTGCACAGGAAAGTTGTTGAAGTGCTGTAAGCTTATGCAGCCGTGATTACAGCAATCATTGAAAGTGGCACTACCCGGTATTACCTCCGATTTGAAGTGACTAGCGCCACAACTTTCACAGTTCACATTCATAGGTCCATCGTAATGCTCTTCAGGTTCAGCACCTGAGCGTGCTATTCCTCTTGTTCTAGAGGCGATCCTTGTTGCTCGCGTATGATGCCTCTGTGACTCAACTCGTCGCCTCTCTTCCGCTTCAGCTTCTGATGAGCTCGCTCTTCGTATCTGTTCTCTTCTTGCGGTAGCAGCAATACGTCGTTCATGTTGTTCCTGAGTTTCCTGTTGCCTCCTTGCTCTGACTCTTCTAGCAACACTATCCAGGCGAACTCTCCGCTCCTCATCGCTCTCACGCTCTCTTCGTGCTCTTTCTCTCTGAGCACTCCTTCGTCGGCGATTTGCTCGTTCCTCCTCGCTTTCGTGTCCTCTCCTCTCTCTACCTCTCCCAGCATCTCTGAGCCGTCGACGTTCTCGCTCCTCCTCGCTTTCGTGTCCTCTCCTTTCCCTGGCTCTGCGAGCATCTCTTAGCCGACGTTCTTCTCGCTCCTCATCCCTTTCTTGCTGCCTTCGTGCTCTGACTCTTCCAGCAACACTGTCCAAGCGAGCTCTTCGCTGCTCATCGCTTTCCTCCTGTCTTCGTGCTCTGGCTCTTTCAGCTAATCGCGCTCTTCGTTCTTCAGCGGCTTGTCGTCTTCGAGCGCCTTCTGCCTCTACAACTTGTTCTAGAAGAGGTCCTGGTTGGCGTTGGCGCGCTCGGGGGCTTCGGGACCGTGACCGACTTCTTCCTCTTTCACTCATTTTTTTCTGAAAATGTGAATAGATTACAACAATAAGTCCTGAATTTCTTCTCTATGAACCACTTATCCTATCTCTTATTATGTTTCCAGTCTGCTGTCGGTGGATTTTACTGCAAAAATATTTTCTAACACCATAGCGAAGCATTCGGCATAGGTAGGACGTACCCCAAAATTCACCGTTAAAAACTCCATTTATACTCTAGGAAAGCTGGGAACCGAAGAATGGTGTGTACCGTCCTGCTCTTATTGAGACCGCTAACGGCGGCTGGTTCGTACCTAGATAAATCTTTTTTGAGAAGTCTTAAGACCGGCAAAAAGTAAGAAAAAGAGCGAAAGTAAAGAACTCAAATGGCACAACTTTCAAAAGGAAAAGGGAACTAAATGCAAGTGGTAGGCGGAAGGTAGTCGAAATGGGCGGTGCTTCCCAGCTAACTTGTAATTTTTTGACACAGCTTAGGGACCGGAAAAAAAGAAGGGAAATGCTCTTTTGGAGCGTAGCTGAAAGGGGCCAAAAAGACAAAGTGAATCAATTTTTGGCACACTTCAAAGACCAACAAAAAAGTAGGGAAAAGCGAAATCAAAAAACTTATGCATATGCTGAAACTTCACTAAGGAGCAAAGGAAGTAAAGTGTAAATGGTGGGTGGGCGTAGTCAAAATAGGCAGAGCTCCCGCCGACTTGTGAATCTTTTTTGACACCCACCCCTCGAGACCGGCAAAAAGTAGAAAAAAAGAACTGGATGTGCGGACTTTTCGCCAAACTTGTAAATCTTCCTTAATACAGCTCAGAGGAAAGCACTAAATTAAAGAACCAAGTGCAAATGGTGCATATTTTTGAAAGAAAAAAAGAATTGATGTGCTAGTGCTAGGCGGAGCGTAGTCGAAATAGGCGTGGCTTCCCACTTGACTTGTAAATCTTCTTCAACCCAGCAAAAGCCAAAAAAATGTGGGAAAAAAATCGAAGATGAAGAATTCGGATGCAGATATTGCAAGCAAAAACAACGAAATTTAAAAAGTAGTGGGCGGGGCTCAATCGAAAGCAATACATGAGTGTACAAAGTTGGTTTTAAGTAAGAAGAAGTCGGCTGAAATAAGCAGGTGTCAAAATGGGCGGAGCCTTCCACCAAACACTTAATTTTTGGCACACCTCAGAGATCAATAAAAAGTAGGAAAATATTAATTCAGAAAAATCAAGTGCAAACTTCACGAAAGAAAAACAGAAGTAATGAGCAAGTGGTAGGCGGAGCATAATCAAAAATGGGCAGAGTTCCTACCTGACTTGTAAATCTTTTCTGACGCCTTCTAAGATGGGCAAAAAGTAGGAAAGAAAGCACAAAATTAAAGAACCAAGTGCAAATGGTGCATATTTTCGAAAGAAAAAAAGGACTGATGTGCTAGTGCTAGGCGGAGCGTAGTCGAAATGGGCGTGGCTTCCCACTTGACTTGTAAATCAACCCAGCAGAAGCCAAAAAATGTGGGAAAAAAAATCGAAGATGAAGAATTCGGATGCAGATATTGCAAGCAAAAACAACGAAATTTAAAAAATAGTGGGCGGGGCTCAATTGAAAGCAATACATCGAGTGTACAAAGTTGGATTTAAGTAAGAGGGAGTTGGCAGAGTGTGGTCGGAAGGGTGAGGCTTTCCACCAAACGTTTGATTTTTCGGCACACCTCAGAGACCAATAAAAGGCAGGAAAAACAGTGAATTAAAAAAATCAAGTGCAAATTGCGCGTAAAGGGGAAGAAGGACTTATATGCAAGTGGTAGGCGGAGTGTTCTCAAAATGGGCGAGGCTTCCGATCTGTCTTGTAAATCTTTTCTGACGCGACTCGAGATCTGCAAAAAGTAGGAAAAAAGCAAGAAATTGAAGAACCAAGTGCAAATGGTGCGACTTTGAAAAGGAAAGAAAAGGGCTCATGAGGGCGGATTGTGGTTCAAATAGGCGGAGCTTTTCACAAAACTTGTAAATCTTTCTTCAGACACGTGAGGGACTGAAAATGTAAAAAAAAAAACGAAGCTTGCGAGCCTAGCTGTGATGCCAATTTAAAAAAAGAACGAAGTAACTCATGTGCAAATGGTGCGAAGCGTAATCTAGATGGGAAGGAGCTTCAAGCAAACTTTTGAATCGTTTGCAATAAAAGTGAGACTCCGGAAATGTGTGCACGAATGGTCGAAGAGTGAATAGACTTATATGCAGATACTGGTGTGAGCTTCCCCCTAAATTGCCAACCTTTGCCAAATACAGCTCATAAGCGGAAGAAAGTGGACATTTGCTCGAAACGAAAAAGAAAACTTGAAAAATTCCATCACTCAATCTTGGAGCCTTACTGGGATTCAAACTCCGCCAATGTCGGTGCACGCATTACCACCGACAACGAATTCAACCTCTCATTCTTTCCTGACCTCGTATCTTATCCCAAATTAGAAAAATTCGTAGCGAACGGTGCCCACTTTGACGCGCCCTACGCCCACCATCACGTTCGGTCAACTCTGCCACTGTAACATCTATCTACTTTTTTCCGGCTTCTGAGACATTCTGGATGGCCCATGAGGTGATTAGCACTGCCCACTTAAGAACACGCTTCTCTTACTTTTGGGCGCGTTTCCGCCCTGTTCACTTGAGCTGAGGACACTTTGCTATTGCTCCCCTGAGTCGATTTTTTTTCTGCTAAATAAGCTTTTTGCTGAGTTATGAGTTTCCTTTTCTGACACCGTCCAAATTGCCCCGTCCAGCACGAACGAATCGTTTCAATTCGACTTAGAAGAACTGGGAGTTTTTGCCTTCGGCACTGCCTAAATTAGCACGTGGCCCACTCGTTGTGGGCGGAGATTCGCCTAGCTGGTGACTGTTTCCACTTTACCCACGCCTCACCTACTCCGAATTCTACAGTTGTGCACGTAGTAGCGAATCTCGTGGCAGACACACTTGGTCACATAATGAAGACGTGAGTATGTAAAACCCGAGTGTGCTTGAAAAAAAACCTTTGTAAACTAACATACCTGGTAGATTGTCCAACGGCTGGAGAACCAAAGGCAGCTGGCGTATGTTTGAAAAGGCGAAACCCTGAAAAGTGAAGAGTGAGCACTTGCTCAGTTTCAATGGCATCAAGCGATTTACTGCAGCTACATTTGAATGCATACAAAATAGAAAAGGGACGGCCAGTTAATCTAATGGATTGAATGAATTAGAAGATCAGCGAAGTGAGAAGCTGTAGGCATGCCTATCCCTTAATATCAAGGTTGTGTGAAATACCATGCGCTATCGAAGGGTAATGCCTAGTATCGAAGCCAAATTTTGGAGGATAGACGATGTCAACCGCTCGCTACAGTTGCACAGATAGACTGTCTAGAGAACCAACCAACCTGAGCTACATTCAATCCTTGGAGATGTTGTTCTATCCAAACATATTTCGCAACCACGAAATCACACCAAAACATATTTGTGAATAACAACGCGCAAACATCCACACGTCTCTGCGGTTACCGTATTGGACCGTGAATCTTGCCTTGTCCAAACGTTGGATGCTACAACTCTGCATCCTTTCAAACGTTGAGTTTGATCTGCATGGAAGTCCGAAAGTAGCAAACCTGAAAAGGATCATTCAATCAATGTCGATCTATAGCACGTGACACTGTGAAATGTTCACTTCAATTTCAGCACCCGACCTATGCAGTAATTTCTAAATCGAGCAATCTGCGTGGAACTGATCAGTCGATAAAACTAATCGATAGCAAGTGTCCCTGTAAAACTTCACTGCTACTGTAGCGCCCAACTAACACTGCGATTCTCAACCCCATTCGAGCTCTCCGCGCAAAAACCGATATTTTCAGTCGATATCGATTTATACCATGTAACCCTGTGAAATATTCACTGCTTCTGCAGCGCCTAACCAACATTGCGATTCTCAACCCCATTCGAGCTCTCCGCGCAAAAACCGATATTTTCAATCGATATCGATTGATACCATGTACCCTTGTGAAATATTCACTGCTACTGCAGCGCCCAACCAACACTGCGATTCTCAGCCCCATTCGAGCTCTCCGCGCAAAAACCGATATTTTCAATCAATATCGATCGATACCATGTACCCTTGTGAAATATTCACTGCTACTGCAGCGCCCAACCAACACTGCGATTCTCAACCCCATTCGAGCTCTCCGCGCAAAAACCGATATTTTCAATCAATATCGATCGATACCATGTACCCTTGTGAAATATTCACTGCT
>KZ347427.1:15992-26501 GCA_002352805.1 Teladorsagia circumcincta | reverse complement strand
AAGTTGTCGAGAGTGAAAATCCACGCGGGAGTGTGACTGGTCGGGCAAAGATCGTCGACGACGCGTTGAAGTTTCCTTGACCGATTTTCACCCTAAGTCACAGTAGTGATGGAGAAGGCGCCTTCAGCAGTCAGGCATCAAGTTGGATACAAGTCTGGATACCATTTATGCTGTCTTGTCTCCGTACACGCTGAAGTCCCATCTTTATAATTGAACAAAAATCGCAGAAACAACAGGCTTTTATCATCGCCCAGCATGGACACACCACTCGCTATGAGTCGTATAGAATCTCTATTATTAACTGTAGTCGCCGTTGTCAGTTAAATATGTAAGGAAGGACTGGAAATGAAAATAATCATAACATGAACACAGACAGATAGGTAGGTCGAAAACGACGACATAAAGTCAACATATTAGACTATAATTCTCGCCTCCAATATCCTATGTCATGCACCGCACCATGAGAAACAGATAACAATTGACAACATAAGTATGACAATACTCGATGCACAACATATCATCCTAGCGTTTGCACTGTTCAGTTGAGACGCACAGTAGTCCATCCAGAATTCGTATTGGGCGCGATGTGACTAGGGGGGGGGGGGCACTCCGTGGGGCCTCTAGGACTAAGCCTAAGCAGCAGAGACAAACTACGGCGAATACGAAAATTGCTTTCGCACACCCGAGTCCCTCCACTCTTCAAAGGCTTAGTCTTGAAGCTGAGCGTTCCCGTGTTCTTGACGCGATGTTAGGCGCTTCCCTCTCACCCCCCCCCCCCGTACATGTCGCCTTCGTATTGGGCAGTATTAACCGCAGGCACACAAAATCACTAACCCATTGTATCACCTAGTGTTACCTGTTTCTGAAAACAGCAGCTAAGCATTAGAAATACGATGGACAATGAATTTGTGTGGCTGCGATCAACGCACCGCATTTGACGTCGCCACAGCCTGACGATGGACCGCAGCGATCTCACACACGCTCAAATTGATCAACAATGAATATGTTTTCATGCAACAACACATGAAAATGATTCTGACGAAGACATCTCTAACAAAATAATAGTGAATCTCTCTGTAAAGGCACGCGTTTCGATGCTCGTACGGGTATACAGTCATATAACAATTCGCTAGCAACATAAACACACAAAGACGGCAATTCAATGAATGAATAAATTGATAAATACGTAAAGTCTGTAAAAATGAATCAGCCACAAAGAAAACAGCCCGAAGAACAGCTCAATTACCTCCGTCGATGACAAAAAACACAAGACATATGGTGACCTAACCCGGGTGGACTACTGAGTTGTGGTTCACAGCCCTCAATCACAGGCTTTACGGCCATCCATCGCATGGCAACAACTCGGTAAAGGTCCCCGCGCTGGGTGACCACATGAAGAATGAATGATTATCATTCGACGAATCGGAGCTTATACAAACAGTGTTGAGCGCGAGTGTATCGCCGCCTCCTCATCTATCAACTACCAGTACATGAGGGGAAACAGGAAACGAAAGACAGAGCAGCAGATGGTGCAAATGACCAGCATTGACGGAAGTGGATTATAGACGGAGAACAACAAAACGGAATCAAAACCGTATAGCAACTTAGAAGTGCGCGTACTACGTCCAATAACGCAATACGCAACATTAACAATCAAAATGTATTTCTATACGATGATAATGATGATGTTGTTGAGATGACATAACAAAGAATAGATTTCCAAACTGCTACAACATATTTGGCATAGTTCAACTTGGCGGCTTTACGAAATACTGCGCGGGTGGCGCGGGTGAGCAAGCGTGCTAGTCATGGCAGCAGGTGATTCCCACGTGATTCAGATGCACGCGGTGTAGTCGAGGTGTCCATGGCATCGTCTACACGTGATGGGAACATTGACGGGCTTCCGCCTGTTAGTAAATGTGACGGTCCGTGATTAGAATGATTACCGTGCGTATGGCCTTGATCCAAACTGTAAAAAGAATAAACAAAAAATTTAACGGCTACACTCTGAAGAATAATCTGGGCTGTGATGAGAGCATGGACTGGGTTGGGCTATCTGTGGCCAGCCAAACAGAGGAGCACTATCCGCCCTCAGCGCCCACAATGGATGACCACGCCTCCGGTCCGGTGGCTCATGACCTAAGCCATACTACTTCTTATTAGATTATTTGAATTTGTCAACGTCCTCTTCTTCAAAGTACGGTCATATGTCAAACAAGAAATATGTCAACTGAAAGAAACTCGCGATGTATTGGTCAGACTTCAAAAATAGTGAGAGTAAAATCGCTGAGGCCACGAAAAGTGACAATTTCGGAATTTTTCAGTGATCACGACCCCGACAGGTGGACCTTTCACCAGCAGAGTAGAAGCCTAAAGCAACATTCCCAGCAGGGTTTCTACCTTCAACGCTAGTGGTGTGGAATGGTGCGCTGAACCCTGATCAAGAACGTTAAGAACATAAGAAGTGTGATTGAACAAAAAACTCACCTTGGAAAGCCGCTAGAAAGGGAAGTGGACCAGGCTGCGAATCGGCCGAGACGACTGCACCCGACTCGCAAGCACGCCCACTTCTAAGCCGTTAAAATCCCCTTACTAGCAGCTTTCTAACGTGAGTTTTTTGTTCATTCACACTCCTTTCGTTCTTGACTAAGGCTAGCGCATCGTTCCACACCATTAATGTCAAGGCGAAAAACCTGCTAGGACTGTTGTGTTGAGATATCAATGCATTGGAAATATACATCGTGACGATGCTACATCATAGTATTCCACCTAATTGTGGTCAAAAAGTAAAAAACCTGAACCTGAAACCCCAGGTTTTGGTGAACCCCCTATTCAGAATCACTAACAAAACATGACACGGGACATGGGTGTGGAACAAATCGAAATCACATATTATAATTCAGACTAAATGATAAACTCACTAGTGAGGCTTGCGAGGTGAACGAGCACGAGTCACCAAAGGAGGATCTGGTTGATTCATGGCTTCCAGAACCGATGGCGCAACGTATGTGAAACCAACAAATGGATTATCTCCGGTAAAGCTGCAACAATCTTGCCCTTGAAATTGGTTATAAAAAAAGCAGCACACTCTATCTCAAGAAAGATAAGTGGTTTGATCATGGGATATAGGTTTTAAAATCACCTGAATGTTGATTCGCAAGGAGAATCCACAGGTGTCATCTTCGTGAATCGCGTGTCAAACAACGACGCGTCTTCCTCACTCTTCATTTCCGGCTTGAATGGAGGTTCCAGCTTGAAACAAAATAACAAAATTAGATGAATGAACCACAGGTTGTTATTCAGTGAGCACTTCTGAAACTTTTAAAAACACTATGTTTATATTTTCAAATGCCTCATTTCTGCAGTCTTGGATAACTCACGACGTTTTTTAAACCTTTCGGTGTGACTGAGCCATAAATCTCGCCTGAACAAAGAGCAAGGCGAATTCCCCGCTAAGCTTACTCTAACACAATGTTAGCGAAAAAAACCATAACAACAGAATTCTTATATTTGATAGCCCAGTTCTAGCAAAAAAATATAAGAAAGAGAAGCTCAAGTGAATAAAATAGAGTTTACTGACCTCACGGGCAAACACGAGATTCCAGTTGAGGTGACGGAAAAAGGGATGTTGCTTGATCTCTTCTGCATCGTCAGGTCCTGCAAGAATTTTCCCAAAATTTTCCAAACAGACATTTGACCCTCGAGAAGTATCTTATATTTGATAGCCCTATGAGTACCTGGCTCCTAAATTTGAATGGATGGCTTCTAAATTCAGGGATATTCAAAAAAATGTCGCACACTTCAAGGCGACCGACGGGAACAAAGAGCGTCAGTAGGTTGGTAGAAATGGATGATACTGCCATTTACATCATATAAAAGTATGTAACCATATACAGTGATAAAAAGATGAGGTCAGTTCAACAAAACTAGACCAAGCAAAACACCACTTCTCCATCTGCGACCTTGCAAATGATGGAGAAGGGATAAATGGATAGGGGTCGAGACAGGAAGTAGAGACAACGGAGCCGTTCTTTGTTTAACATATTGTCGTCAGTACCAAAAAGTGCAACAAACACTCACCCGAGAAGGAATAGTTTGTCTGATTTGCTGGCTCTCGCCATGTTTGGAAAATTTCGCTCCATATTAAACATAACATAAGTGAGGCTGTGCCAGCAAAATTAAGCCAAATTTCAATAAAAGGGAGTAAAAGTTGCGTGTTAAACGTGAGTACCGTGAAAAAGAATGCCAAAACTATACAGGATGATTTTTTTGGCTAAGCAATGTGGGAATAGATTTGTCTAAAAAGGACTGAAAGCTGTGTGTTATGAATTGAAATCAATGAAGTGCAGTCTTGAAGCTCCTAAAAATGACTCCCTCGACTATTTCGGAGTGAAACAGAATCGCTTAAACGCTTTTATGTGTCAGTGAGGCATTTTCCAATTCACGTAGTGAAGTCCACATGAAATTGAGCACAATGTAAGACAACACATCGGGAACTTTGGGTGGTTATCAGAATTCCACAAGACTGGACGCGGTGCTTAGACTCTCTCAGAACTATATGGAATTTACGCAATTCTCACCTGCTCCAAGCCTCGTCTCAACGTGCCTCTTCAACAACCTTTTGATCAGATCACGTGCCTCCACAGATAGGTACGCTGGTAAAGTGAGCCTTCCCTGTAAAACTCTAACTTTTTGAACATACGACGATAGAAGAGAAAGTGAGTCACCGAATTGAACTAGAAAAGGTACTTCGCAGAACTTACAAAAAACTGATTAATTGGAATTGGAGAAGAAAAGTACCTTAAGAATCTTGTCAATTGTTTTCTTTCTGTTCTCCGCAGTGAATGGAGGTCCTCCAGTCAACATGTCGAACATGAGCGCTCCCAAACTCCACCAATCAACTGCTTTTCCGTGACCACATCGCATCAAAATCTCCGGCGCCATGTACTCTGCGTTGTAAATGATGAGGGACTAGGCAGACAACATTACAAAAAATAATATAGCTGGAGTTTTTGAAGGAATTACACTTATATTTCCACCATGCTGCCCCTATGACCTGTGAATTTTCGGGAAACTTCAGAATGACTTGTTTTCACAAATGCTTCACTACTACATAATTCATCACCATCTAATGCATCGTCACCAATCAAATTAAAAGCTAGGGTAGCCAGCGATTGGGGGACATTCGTAGCAGAACCAGAAACAGGTTGAAATTATAATGATTTTGCTGCTGTTCGGAGATTAATGCAAGCCTCATTTTGGTGTTTCTATGCTCAAAACTTCAGCAAGAAAGAAGCCAAAATTTGCTGAAGGATGCACGACGCAACATTGCCCCGAATTTTTTGACCTGTTTTTGTAGGATGACTGCTGTTTTACGCCACAGTTCGCGTGTGATCTGTTGTTTGTTCAAATTATTGGATTTCCGAATATCCCTCAAGCTTGCTCATCGGAGATAAACAAAGTCAAGGGTGCCCTTCTGATCTCGAATACGACTATTCGGAGACTTCAAAATGAAGAGGTGGAAGAAGGTCATACATCAGGTTCATCCAGCAGAGGGGCTCAAATTGTCAGCCCCCGAATATTCAAAGATAACAGCGGAGAACAAGAAGCTGGCTGGATAAATGAATGACCTGTGTGTGAGAGACAGCAAAATCGCACCTCGGAACAGACCATCGTTTGTTCTGCGCAACAAAAATGACTTAACATGGAAGGTCACCAAGCCGGTCCGGCCATTTGTAATAAGCTGTGTACCATTGCCCTTGCCTCGAGACGCTGAGCTCAAAACTGTCTTCCCGTTCTGCTAAACGATTTATTTAATGGAGTTATAAGCAAGGAAGCGAAGCGGTAGGGCCCTCTCTCACAGGCAAGAAGTTGTGGGAAGTGCTCGCAGATTCTTCAAACAGGCATCTGAAGGCAAGTGCTGGTAAATTAATGAATTGATAAGCTTTTCTGCCATGACATTGAATAACAAAAAAGCAGGTCCTTCGAAAAGCCGCTCCCACCACCCCTAGCCTGTGAGACTAGGCCGCTACCGCTGCGCTTTTTTGCTTTGTAACTCCGTGCGAGAAATCGTTTAGCAGCTAATGAAGGCAGTTTCGAGCTCATCGTCCGTAGGCGAGTACAACAGTATACAGCATACTGCTAATGGTCGGACCGACTTGATGACCTCCCCAGGTTCGTTCCGAACTATCATGACAGGTGCGCCGAGAAGTACCATCACGCGTAAGCTGAGGCCTCATATAAGGATGGCCTTCCACCAGTAACTTTAGTTCGAGTTTAGGCCGGAATGTTACGTGCCCACTACTGATTCCGGGTGGTCTCGAGGACCAGACTAGGTTACGGTAAGCGGCCCACCTTGAGGTTGCGTGATGATCTGTTTGGATCTCGAATTTGAGTAGGACAGTGGAGGCGTTTGGTCGGGTGGTCACTAATTACTTTGATCCTTTCAGGCCCCGAAGAAAGCGATCCCGCCAATAAAGTTTACTAACAACCTCGTGGAGAGTTCAACAGAAGACAACAATCATGCCGGGATCCTGCAGAGTCGTACGTGGCAAAATGCCAAAGCTTTCAGACAGTCGGAATCGCCTTGTTCAGTGATAAGACCGTAACCAGAGCTGCATAGCATCTCACAAAGCATTATTTGCAACAGGGGCGGCCCCGCTAACTGTATGGGTGGTCGTCCGCAGGGACGCCGTTCACTAAACCCGGTGAATCTATTACAGCACCGGTGTCTGTGCAGCACATCGACGAGATGCAAGGGAAGCTGCAACGTGTGCAACTAGGAAAAAGAACCAATCCGTCATCGTGGTGATCACGACGATATAATGAAGCAGGAACATTCGGAGAGTTGCAAACCAGCCTATAAAACTTTACCCCACGCATCGCACTCGGCGGATCTCACTCCCACTGTTTCCATTCCATTTCCATACAATAATTTCAGGAAAAAATGCTTCAGAGCTTCGCAAAAATACAGAAAACGAGACGCTAACGAAGTCAAACGACTACATCACTTTTTGGAATCATGAGAATCGAAGTCGAAGAAATATTATATATGAGCTTGCCAGGAATCCGCAAATTTCGACGGTTCTTATTTTGATTACTTCCGATCACCTTGGAAGAGACCTGTCGTGAACGTGCACCATTTTTTGAACAAACTAACAATTGAAATAAGCTGCGCATCTGTTTCGATTATCTTTGCAGTACGAGTTCTGAGAGTTTGATACTTGGAAGTTGAGAATCGGGAAAGAACTAGGGAAACTACTGCTTGAGACGCACACGCAGAAAGCTCATGAAAGAACATGAAATAAGAAAATCGGAAAACTTAGTGAATGATCAAACCAATAGTTCCACAGAAGGTATGGGTCTTCTGATCGCCTTCAATTGCCTCCTTACAAAGCCCAAAGTCGGTGAGCTTCACATGACCACGTGCATCAAGAAGAATATTTTCCGGCTTGAGATCTCGATAGATGATACCTGCAAATAATATTTGTTTTTTCTTTCTCTTGAGTTTGCAAGTTCAGGAGACTTTGTTTCCTTCTCAAGACACATAGTCCCTGAATAATAACACATTGTCCACATTAGGGAAACGCTGCACTCATCCAAATTATTTCTTCGAGAAAGAACTTCGTAAATAGAATCTAATAAGTCTATGGGAACACTGTTTTATGGGGAATTATTTTCGGAAGAGATTTCGGTTCAATTAGATGCTCAAACTAAATGCTAAAGCTACTTATCACTTCATTATACAAAATGGCGGTTTGTTTTTGTCTATCTGTCTGTGTGTATGTCTGTCTGTCCATCCGCAAAATGAAACCGGCTTATATGTAGAAGAAACCATCAGCTAACAGAACTGGAGAGCTCAAAAGGAGGAGGAGAAAGGGGGACCGCCTATAGAACTAAGGTCCAATTCAATGTTAAGGCATTTCAACATGATTCCAAGATTAGGACAACGGCCACAACAGCTACATAAACACCGGGTAGGGGTGGGGAACAGGGGTAGACCAACCGCTTCAAGACTGAGGTCCAACTCAATTTCGAGTTTTATGTGCAACACATCTAAACACGTGAACTCCTTTTGGAAGAAGAAAAAACTAGTACCCTGTCTATGCAAATGTTCCAGGCTGACAACTATTTCAGATAGGTAAAATGCAGCTGTGTCCTCCAGGAACATTCCTGTAAATCAAAGGATATACTTGGAGATCCTAAAAATATTCCAACTATCCATGTTAACCTTATCAGTAGACATACCTTCCCTTTCTAAATGCATAAAAAGTTCTCCTCCACTAAGATATTCTAGAATAAGATATAATTTGCCGCCGGTTTGAAACGCGTAAAGCAGATCACAGATAAATGGGCTCTTGACGGCTTCCAAGATGTTCCTCTCCGCCTGAAATTCCACCATACGACTCCATACGACAAACCGAGGCTATGTTTCAAGGTGAACCCATACTTTAGTGTGAGCAGTATCCTTTTGATTTCTTACTATTGTCGCTTTTTGTAGAACTTTCATGGCAAATATTTTTCCTTTATCTGAACCCGTTGTTTTCTTCACTTGAAATACCTAGAAACAGAAGTACAGCCAAGCATCACATGATATGAAAAACATCAAAACATAAAACACTTAGCGCAGTAGGACACCTGGAGGGCTGTTAAATTATATTTTCTGTGGAAGAGCAACGGTAAAAATAACTTTGGGAAGGGCACTCCTTGCTATCTTATCCGTAATACTAGGAGGCAATCCTTTTGGGCCTAACACTACGGTTAAGATGATAGGTGAGTGACTCAATTTAAGTGCATTTTTGATAAGGACCCTTGTGTGACTTCATCACACACATCCTGCTCACATCCGAGGCAAATTTGCATCGGGTTATCCACCCGGGGTTTCCTCTAAACTTGAGGCTCAAGCTTGGATAGGATGTGGTTCGCTAAGACAGACGCCGACTTTTTCGCGTTTCGCGCGCGAAGTCTTTTTTCGCAGCGGGAGCCCCAGGCCCACCACTGCTTGAGAAAGGACCTGGGATTCCCGCACTAAAAAAATGTTTCGCGGTGCAAAAAGCGGAAAAGTTGCTTGCTGCCGTAGTTAACCATACCCGTAAGGGTGTCCATTCCCAAGGTTCAGGATATCTGCGTAGACCATGACAGACCGAAATATGGAAGCATTTCAGGAGTACTTTCACATCACCACAGTATTTATCACAAGTATATTTTGAACAATTACGTGTCATGAAGACTCTTATCCTCATCCTTACTATTGGAGAGTACAATAAAATGCCCTCACCCGACTTCGTAGATTCCCCGAACCAGCAATACGAGACCCTTAGAACTCACTCAGGAACATAGTAATGTATCTCCTCTTGTCATTACTTCACTGAACTTACACCACTGAATTATTTCAGAAAAAAAGAGCACAGCATGAAATCTTAAATGGGCTTCGAATTCCAAACGCCCCCTTTATAAAATACAACTATACACGACTGCAACCTACTCTACATCTTTCTATAAATCTAATGGAGATCGGTCGTTGTGAAATTATACCATGGGAATAATTCATGAAGATAAAACTGGTATTTCCATATTTACTGTTCAAAACTCACCTTGCCATATCCACCTTTTCCTAGAACTTTGAGCAATTCAAAGTCTTTTGGGCCAACTCGAACGCCTTGGTTGACAGCTATACATGACAAATCAATTGCTTCAACCATTGGATCCTGACTAAAAGGTAACAATAAAGCTATTGACGGCGTAAATCCAAACCGAAATTGCCCATAGTACGTACATGTATGAGGAGCTTGGCGGCGGAGCGGTTATTACACCCTAAACAAACAAAAAGTTGACGACTGAACTCCAGATGGTGTGAAAAGATGCTGATTTTCGGAACTATTTACACAGTTTTCAACATGAAGCCTTCATTTACTGCCTTGAGAAAGTAGAAATTTCTATAAGATTTCAAGAGGCCGGATTCAATATTCCCCGGTGCGTAGCGTTTCTCCTCCAGGGGTCAGGTCACCTTAGAAAAAGACACCTCTGATTTGCTCGTATTGAGCTCAGGGGGGACTGAGCCTAAGTCTAACCATAGGGTATACCATGTGGCAATGTATAAGCACAAGCCTAAGCTAAGCCAAAGCTTAACCATAACTTTAGGCTTCAATGATCGCGCAGCTCTGATGACCTGACCTCAGGAGGAGAATCGCACGTCTCCCAATATTCCCCCAAGGGGTTGGGGGACGAGAAACCCTTAAAATTTCTATGTATTCCCAACTGGGATTGTCCTGATAAAGGGCCTACATTTAATGTATAAATAAATAAATAAATAAAATGTATGTATGTAGGTCAAAGTAAATATGCAGTGAATATGAAGAAACTATATCATTAAAAACGAACAAATTCGAATGGATTTTCGTCTCCCGACCTCTTTGGGGAGGATTATCCGGCTATAAGGAAAAAATGGAAAATTAGTTATGGTTGCTGAAGAACCTACATCAGCCACATTACTATACATTTGATCATCCT
>KZ347426.1:11164-25617 GCA_002352805.1 Teladorsagia circumcincta | reverse complement strand
TTACTATTATCCATATCATGAATGAGTGTGGGGATAAGGCGCGCCGCATGGCTTTAGAAGTTTCAGAAACTTACCTTTATCAAGTCGAAGCACTTTGGGGATGACCAAATTCTACTTCCGCTATGTAATGGTATGCAGGGGGGGGGGGCGGGGGAGGGGAGAGGGCCAAAAAGGAATCACTTTGCCCATGGCGCACATCACCAAACTTTCGTCGCGCAGGGTGCTGCTGTCGATGTAAGTTTTATGCCAATACATTCCTCAGATGTCCCCTCATATGCAGAAGCAGGCCATTCTTTACTGCCCTCACCCTCCTCAGAATATGACGTCATCTACCATCACAATCAAGCTCAAGGTGGCCTACTACCATCGCTCCAGCCTGAAGCTCCTGCATGAATTCTTAAAGCTGTGAACTGATGATACGTTCCAGGAGACACTAGCTCTAACTCTACGAGACCTCTTTTGAGTCCCAAGTAACGTCGTAATGGTCTACGATCTGAAGATCTCGTTGAGCTCGTGATGCACCATGTTTCCGGAGGAAAATCTTCTGATGGATAAAAGACTACCATGAAGTTTTCTGATAGAATGGAATGTTCTTCTCAACATGCGTTAGGTGCATCCGGTTCGTTCGAGTCAACTTCTTCTTCTTCTCCCTAGCGTTAGTCCCGCGCAGTCGCAGGGTCCGCTGTGTTCGAGTCAACCTACGTGTGATATTTAGCTCTAAAAGTGAAGGAAGGGAGAGTGGCTCTTTTTGTCCCTTCCCGTCCCCCCCACCATCTCCCCTGTAGTGTAGACAAATGATACTGTTAAATTTTGGTTCGCCGCTCGAAAAGCCGAAGCCTACCCTACCCCAAATTTGGCTGACCTTTTAGTCAAGACTAAAGTCATCTAAGTAAGTTTGGATCATTAGTCGATTCCACTCCCGAGTAGCTCTGATGTGTTAAGCTGTAAAGGCTGAAGTTTAGTGGATGCTCCAGGCTCCACGGCTAGATTTTCTCGTTTATCGCCCAGTCGAGCAAACGTCACACTAATGAGAAATTGCCCTATGTCCCTCCATTTTTTGCATTGTCAAACGTTTTTTTTTTTTCTCGTCTCAGAAGTAGTGCTTATATCAGGACATAATGGCTACGCCGACTTTGTACCAGGGTGAAAATCGTGTCGAGGACGTGGTCGCAGAAGTACGACCTCCCCTAAAGTCCAAGTCTTGGCATGACCCGTCCTATTTTGATTCTCTTCCAAGAACGGAGTATAGTGGTAGAGTAGTGGTGAGTACGTCTGTCACTGCGAGACCAGGGTTCAATTCCCGACCGGAAAGAGTTTTTGCAACCTCACAAATAATTGTCCATGCCAATGCGAACATTTGAGGAGTTCATAGAAGAGCATGACAACAGCTTGTATCGACCAACGGCCGATTCCGCGATAGCTGCTGCGCGGTTTGTCACTGGATCAGATTTGCTGATGCCCCTCTCAAAACCACCGGAATGTACACCCTTGATGAAACAGTCCCATTCCCCTAAAACCGAAGCAAGTGGTCGGATTAGATAGAGCTAAGCCAGCTACTGCCATGCTGTATTGAAATTGCTCTGGAAGGCTTCCATGCAGAAAAATAGGGTCTCTCGAATTCCGTCGAGGTAGCGTCGAGGAAGCAAAAATTTTCATGCGAGTTTTTGGCACTTGAGAGGTAATGTCTCTCAGATTCCTTGAGCATCCGAAAAAGTGAAGACAGTTCCGAAAAGCGGAAGCTCTGCGCTTTCTAAAAGTGTATTTAGCTTCTTCCCTTCTTCCCAGGACTCTTTTCTGAGGAGATATTTGCGTCGAGGTCGTATCGAGGTCGATCGCTAACCACTCAAAAAGGCGCTTCCTTGTTCACCGTTGCAGAATATTTCGTAGGCAACACTGAATTGTATCTAGAATACATCCTCTGGGCGTAGGCCATACGAAAAGGTGCAATCGACATCGCCCACTCTCGACTCGGTATACGCCATGCATCTGACCCTCACTCAAAGTGGTACACTCGATTGAAAGGTGTTATATGATGATGACAGAATCTGTTGTAGTACACACATCTCGTACCCCCTGAATTCGACTTTGCTTAGGGCTTTCCTTCACCACTGTCGTTTTTGCTACAGCGTTCCTTACAGCAGTATCACTGTCAGTGAGGTATTAAGAGCGGGCAGAAAGAATATTTTATATAAAGTTGTCTCGCTCATCCTCGTCTTCTGTTGTGGTACACGCTCTTCCTCCTGTTTGCATCACAATGCCACTGATACGCTCGCTGCCGACCCTCACAGGTACGACACCCCATAACCATCCTGACAAGAACGACCCCCTTGTCGAGGATTCCCTCAACCGTTATTCACCCTGCTTTGTACTGCGCAATATTCACTGCGATATCATTCACTGCAATCTTGTGATCGATACCCTTTGATTTTACCTGATGACAAATTTTCTGAACCCCGAAAAGATGAGAGCAACTGTACAACCCACTGCTTACGGTGACTGCCGTGGACGGCTGCACTGCTCGTATCTGAATTTAAATGAATTGTGAAAACCTTAGCAAACACCAGAACAAATAAAACTCGTGCATACTTTTTTGAAGGAATAGTAAATAATTAAGAAGGAAAACCATTATAAACTAAATAATTGATACGGTTCGTTTAGCTGAGAACGTTCTACCTGTGACTCCTCACAGCATACTTCATCAGAGCTCGTTTTGATGCAACGCAGAGTAGGATTCTCGCACGTCCCGTTAACACAAGCTGTAACAAATCACAACGAATTCTAATCGCCCTTTCTTCTTTAGGCCCCATATCCCTCTGAACCGGGGGTCTGACTGACCGTTACCTATGAGTTAAATGTATTACAGCTCTACCTCGAAATAACTTTGTGCCTATGAACTATTATGGTACATGAAGTATGTGCTCAGATACTTCACTATGTAGTATGTGGAATGCCTATTTAGCTGAACTTCTCAAGTATGGTGCATGGTTCCGCTCAATTGCATATACAATTGAAATGAAGCGATTGCTACCACCTATCATACATACGATTTTTGAAATAACTCACGTCCGGCACCACCGTTAAGGCATTCGAACAGCTGCGCCTGTACTGCGATGAGCGAAGAGGAAAGAAGAACTGCTGCGAGTAGACTTGCAATTATGAACATCGTGTAGATTGAATTCACTGCTGAGGAATTCCTTCCGGCATGCTTATTTATATATGCAAGGTTTGTAAGTACAAGCGGCTGTGCCAACGACGAATGCTCAGAGCATTCATCGCAATATCCTGAACAATCCCCATTATTCCGATTGAAAGTCACC
This sequence comes from Teladorsagia circumcincta, assembly GCA_002352805.1. Taxonomy (NCBI): domain Eukaryota; kingdom Metazoa; phylum Nematoda; class Chromadorea; order Rhabditida; family Trichostrongylidae; genus Teladorsagia; species Teladorsagia circumcincta. The sequence goes on along the minus strand of KZ347426.1, from coordinate 22,300 downwards.
TTAAAAACCATTTCCAGCATGTTGTACGATCCACACGTCAGAACTGCAGAAAAAAAAACTGGATTTGTTTTGTTTGATAACTGCTGCTTTACGCCGCAGTTCGCGTTACGAAACTTATCACAACAACGCTGAGTTTTGCGTAAAACTTTCGACCCAGCCGGGATTCGTACCATGATCTCTTGATTTCCGGGCAATTGAGCTGCCAGTTACGCAGTTACAAGTTTTAACTCAGCATTCTTGTGATAACTAATTGGACGGTTATGAAAAATTGTCTCACTTCGATCTCCCATGGAAAATACGCCACTGTCGGCTTTCAAGCAACAATCTCAAATTTCGTTGATGAGGTGTAGGTAGGGGTCGATAGCGGAATCAGAGTCAACTGCTATTGGAAAAAAAGCAAAGCAAACTGCCGACGAAGCTCTTGAACAAGTTGTTTCTTTCTTCCCTTTGAAGTACGGGATAGGCGTTCCGGACGAGTTGTCTGAACTTGCGCAGTTCACGGCTCCACCAACTCGCGCGTATTTGAACTAGCCGCCACGTCTCAATCCACGTTGCGTATCAGTGGATATGCCCGAATAATCTCGTTCACGAGCTTAGCCGTCATCAGTTCACTTTGTCCCTAACGTCGTTATCGCGCACTTTCGAGCCGCAAAAATGGCTCACCTCCGATACTCGCGAGCTACTCTATCCTACCCACAGAATTATTGTTCAACGAGAACTCATATGTGGTTGTTGCGTTAAATGTTTCACCCCGGTTCTATCGCTGGAGCATTCGCTTGATGCTTTTCTCCATCCTCATTGGTCCTTCTTTTTGCCATTATGCATGGAAGATTTCACCAGTATAGAAAGCGCGGAGCTTATGGTGCAGAAACGAAACAAATAACAGTTGGTGTAACAAGAGCTTATGGATCCATGAAGATGAAGATGTTGCGATGGAGCCTGGGACACACGCGTATACAGTCCATATCCCAAACTCAGGGTAGGCGTGTAAGCGGAATAGACGTCGCTGCTGCCGCAGATGATAGCACTTGCGATGATAAGTTGTTGCCAGCATCCCTCGCTGATATCCAGCAGTGTGTTGGAAGCAGCTTATCAGCGCAACTTCTATCAAGTGCGGCAGCAGCCACGTCACTTCCACTTACACGCCTACCCTGAGTCTGGGATATGGACTGTAGATCGCATCAGAAATGAACACATTCGAGACAAAATGAAGATTCGACCTATCGCCAACTCCCTTGCTGCTCCACGTCTTCGCTGGTACGGTCGTGTCCAACGACGATCTCCTGATGCTGTGTCGAGGGCGGCAGACAATATAATGTTCTTCGGTACACGTCTAAGAGGCCGACACAGAAAACGATGGCTAGATAACATGAAACAATACATGAATGCTGCGGACATGACTGCAGACGATGCATGGAAACGCGACCACTGAAAAATATTGGTGGAAAAAGCGTACAGAAGAAGAAGAAAGCGCGAAACTTCGAGCGCTGCCCCTCATACGTCCAAAATTATATGTGACCAAGGAGTCCCACTTCGCAATATAGGTTTTACCTTGGTCGGCTCGTGATGATGCCGCCAAATGCATCTGTCATGGAGAGATACAGGGGGGGGGGCAATAAAAAAAAAGACATTTTCTCTCCGTACTCAAATCGATTTAAACGCACATTGCTCAATTCAAAGCGAGTGCGCTCAACTTAGAATTGAAGAGCACACTTCATTACATGAGAAATTCTTCATAGTTGCCATCCACGTGGGTGGCATCGGGAAAAAAATGCCTCGGAAACATGGTGCACTGGTCGAGTTCAATGGGGTCCTCGACGGATCGTGTACTATTACGAAGGTTTCCGAAAGGCGGGTTCCGAGGGAGTTTGCATATTTAGTGTCCCTAGGAACCTATCCCACATTGATTCGATTCAAGAAATTGTGTAAGAGCTTCAGGCTGAAGCAGTTACTGTAGGCCACCTTGAGCTCGACGACGTCGACAGATGACGTCATATTCTGAAGACCGTGAGGGCAGTGAATGAGGGCATGCGCCTACTAATAGAGGGACATTTAGGAAACATTTTGCTAAAGAGCTTCCGTCAACGACGGCAATTTCTGTGAAGAAAAAAGTGCCGAAGTGCGACATGGGCAAAATGTCTTTTTTTTTGCCCCCCCCCCTGTATGCATTCGCATGAGAACTCCCCAGGAATTGAAGGCAGAAGCTTCAAATCTATTCGTGATCAGTTGAGAACAGATCGTACTCGGCCGCTCATCTGCTTGCTGTGTTAGGATTACTTTGAGTGTTACATTTCCCGTCACTTTATTTATTTCCTTGTTTTCACCGTGTACTATAAGATGCGGCGACTGCCGAGAAATAGCCGTCTCACAGGGAAATCTTTTCATGAGCCACCTCACGAAATGGTCTATTCTTGTTTTTTTAGCATTTTGTCGAGAGCTGGGAAACTTGATCGGTGAATTTCTACTTCACAGACGAATTCTTTCAACTCTCTATCCAATCGATACTGTGATTCTTTACTTCTTCAACCCTTTGCGCGAAAATCGGCAGGGGATAGCCTAAACCTTACAGAACTTGAACATGGCCCTTCTACCAAATATCCATTCACATTTTTTTCGGCCTTTGGGGTGTCTCCGACTCGATTCATAAACTTTCGTAGCAAGCCTCGCCCAAGCCGATGCACGCCCACACACCGAAGAGCGCTTGACCTCCCCTCCTTCAACCTCCACCCACTTTCTCTTGGTCGCTGGGCTGCCTTGGAAGCGATTTGTAAGTTCCGCTTCCGTCCATTCTTTCGTACTCCAAGCGCATAAACAACAACGCTTGAGATCCCCTCCTCAGCCGCCATCTATCCAACTTCCCACTATTTTTGCCTTCAAGGAACAATTTATGAAGAATCTTAGAAAGCTCCGCCTACACATGGGCACGTTCCACCCATAGTTGCTGGCCCTGCACCCACTTCAAGAGTGTTTCGTACACCTTGGTACATCGCCACCATTCTTTCTGCTGTTGCCGTAATGTAACCGAGTTATGCATTTTCTTAGTAAACACCGCCCATTCAAGACGGCTCCAACCACTATGAGTAGATTTCCCAATTCTGACTCCAAATCTGTGCACACCTTTAATCCTTTTTCTCACCAGGACCACTGTCTCGTGGTGCAATAACTGGACAGCACATGTGATAATAGATATATTTATTCATTCATACCTTTGTATTTTAAGCTATATCTATACAATCTAACAATAACCACAGGTTCTTGGACATTGCTGCTGCATCAGAGTCACGTAACTCGAAACTCGGCAATAGGCGACCATGCTGGCGCAGTCGGACACACCTGTTGCAGCGTTCACTCTGTCCACACACGCTAAAAAGTTATTTGCTAAAGAAGCGTCCACTATAACGATGTCTGCAGCCCACTCTTCAAATTGGATTTACTATCATCTTGTGTGTACTCAAGGAAAAAAGGAAGAAGTGTGTATGAAGACGAGAGACTCCAACGACGAGGGCTTGAGAGAGGGTCAAGATTATTGAGACACACGTTAAAGCCCCTGCCCGAGAAGCAGGAGCTGGCGGTACTCAGAGTGTAGTAGTCGTTCGTATTCGAGCTGCCTTCTATAGCAGCGATGGCGCTCATCACTTACTGTAAGCAACTATCTAGCCACCCATTTTACGGAAGCAGGCGGATTTGGTACCACAGTCAACCGTCCGTTCGCACTTTCGAACGATGGAGTCGCACTCAAGGTTTCGGGAAGGGTCGGAGGGGTCGCATTTCGGAGTTGAGCAAGGCGTAACGAAACGTGATAACCAAAGTTGTTTTGGTCATAAAGGGAGCTCTCAGATAGACTTGCAACAGAAACCATCGAGTTACGGGCCGCAGAAGTGACAGCAGCATATGCTGCCTACACACCTACTCGTTCGTGATTGGCTACCTCCACTCGAGTTACTGTGTGCAGACGCGAACCAGCCAGCCATAGACTAGGGCGGCGCGCCTGCAGCATATGCTGCTTACACTGCTGCGGCCCGTAACTCGGAGGTTTCTGCTGCAAGTCTATCTGAGCTGCGTTTGGACGAATATGACGACGTCAGTGGAAGTTCCACAAAGGTAGTGCGAATTGGGAAAACTTGTGGATTTGCTTCTTCACGATACCAATTTAACCCTCCCCCGTTGTGTAGACGGTTTCAACATTAACCACTATAGAAACAGCGATGGTGGTGAGGGTGGAGGGTCGCATCGAGGTCTTTTTGACAGGGAGTGGTGTCGCAAAATTTCTGAAAAAGTGCGAACACGATACTCGGTACGCTTTCGTGTATTCTTGAGAATATACAGGGGATCGGAATCTGGAAAAACCTCCCCCATGACTAGAAGCTTTCCTAGTGCTTCCACTTGAAGGTTTCCGAAAGGTTACAATTGCTCATATCGTCGTTACCACGAAGCGCGAAAGTGTGATTCTAGGCCCCCAATAGAAGGAACTGAAAGCTAATTTCCTGAACGCATCGCATCGCATCTAACCATAAGCTCACATGATGCTAGGTTCCTATGTGCTACCCACCGTTATGGCCTTTATAACCTAACCTGTCACGAATTTTCTGGATCTACATCTTCTTCAGGATATGGAGCCTACAGTAGAGGTATGGACATAGCCCTTCTCACGCTCCATCACCCTGGTATATTACGCTTCACTGGATTCGCTCGAAATTGGCATGCTGGGACAAGAGCGGATGCACTTACTGCTTGATGTGGATATGCTTAAACTTGAAGATGTGCAGCGTCCACACGTTCTTGGGCACTGTTCGGTCATCAGTGTATAGTAGGCCGAATTATTACAGTATCCTGCCATAGAAGCACAATTGGAAACTCCAGTTGCTGCGTTCACTTTGTCCACACAAGCTGAAACATGCAATGGGAATTGAGGATATTTAAGATAAAGTCCACGGATGAACTATGATTCAATGTCAATCATTGGGATGCGCTACGCATTCCAATTACATCCAGAATCGTAGTGGAATATGAATGCGATTTCGCCTATACAATAACTTGCGCGGACCAGCCAACGTACATGTTAGTGTTTTTATCCTCCTGGACGATTCGATTCTTTTACCAGTCAACCGACCCCAATGGATGAAAGGCCTGGCCGATGTGAAAGTTGATCCTCGACCGTGCGCATTGTAGGCAGTGCCAGTTTCCACCGTATCACTTGTGTCCGTGAGCTTGAGATGTGGACAAGGTATGTATTCGGAAGATAAAGATAGTTGGGGTCATTCTAGTCCGCATCAATTGAGTCGGCCTGAGACTGTGGTCATTCTCACTGAAACTGCAGCCCACCGTCACCTATGGAGAAAGGGGTAGCGCCTACATCTTTTCCAACACCCTGTTCTAAAGGCCTGCCCTGGGATTAGACTCAGTGGTAGGAACGATGGTGGCAGTGGAATTGTTGGGTCCGTAGCGTGCCGTCTTTTTTCGTACCCCATCCGACCTGACTGGATGTTTAAGCCCGTAACTTCAGGGTTTTCGATGGTTTCTCTCAATTTCTTTTCACTTTCAGCCCGCTCCGCATTCAGCCATCACTGTGGAGGGTTCCTAGTGCAGCCAATTGCCCACCGTCACCTATGGAGAAAGGGGGTAGCGCCTACTTTTTCTCTAACACCCCGTTTTGAAGGCCAGCCCTGGTATTAGACTCAGTAGTAGGAACCATGGTGCCAGTGTACTTGTTGGGTCCGTAGCGCGCTCTTACACCAGTTTTGTCCATTAAAGATTTTACCCTTACTCCAGAAATGGGCCTGTTCTTCCCATCAAGGCGGGTGTACTTAGCGGAAGAGCTCTTTGAAGCGAAGTCAGCCCAACTCAGTTACGACTCATTTCGCACACTTCAGCCCCTTTTCTCCAGGTTGTTAGACTTGGAGAGTAGAACAGATGCCTGTTAGGGAAGCAAACGATGGCACTATGTAAGCTATTCATAAACCTTGCGCTCTGCAGAAGCCAATCGACATGCGCGATTTACGTGACACCTTCAGACTTACAAAATTCCAACTTACTCGTTGAAATAGTAGTAACGGAAGACGAGGTGCAACGTCCACAAGTCCTTGGGCACTGTTGGGTCATTAGCGTGTAGTAAGCTGCATTGTTGCAGTATGAGGCCATTTTGGCACAATCCGAGACACCCGTCGCGGCATTGACCTGGTCCACACAGGCTAAACGGCATTTTTAAGGTATTCAGAAAATTCAGAAAATCACACCAGGCATTTCTTTTCTAATCAGGATGGGGTCCCAGGTGTTCACAGCTCAATCATAAGAGTAAAAAAATTCGGAAAATAGAGTTGGAGTTCGACCGCTCAACTCAAAACCCAGTTATGATGAGCGGACCATGCGCGCGCCGAACCCACTTGAACCGCATACAACAAGCCGCGAGCAGAAAATGGTAGTCTGGATTTTTACAAACCTCAAAAATAACCCTTCATTGTCGAAGCTGCAGCGCGATAGGAGCTGATGCAGTGGTACCTCATTATACAGGGGTGACCAGAAAAAAGGAGACACTCCACCCCACATTTTAGACAGCATTTAATCACACATTGCTAGACTCAAATCGACTGCCCCCCCCCCCTTTACATTAAAGGGCACATCCCAGTCTATCAATAGACTTCTTTACTTGTCCCTAAGAAGCAATCTACCAGTCACCTGATTAGAGAAATTTCATAGCATTTCAGGCTGAACAATTACGGTGGGCACTGCTGAACTAAACGGTGACGGAAAATGACGTCATATTTTGAAGACGATAAGTGAAGGGAAGGGAAGGGAAAAGAGGAAGGGCAGTGAACAGAGGTCTGCATCTGCGTATGGAGGGACACTTCAGGAATATTCTGCCGGAAGACGTTTATGGACCACTGCAGCCTGTGCGATGAAAAGTTTTACATTGTCCGCTATGAGCAAAGTGTCCCTTTTTTCTGGCCACCCTGTAGCACGAAAATTAATTTATTATGTGTTCATTGTGGATAGCCACCATGCGCGATTTATGGGACAGCTTGAGGTTGTGAATAATGCGACTTACTGGTGGCAGGGATGGTGACGGACGACGAGGTGCAACGTCCACAAGTCCTTGGGCACTGCTGAGTCATCAAATTGTAGTAGACCGCATTGTTGCAGTACGTAGCCATTGATGAGCAATCGGAAACGCCTGTTGCTGCGTTCACTCTGTCCACGCAAGCTAAATCGTATGTTTATTGATTTTGTTTATTTATTTATGTGGTCCACTTTTCAGTAAAGCCGAACGCTGTGGTGGCTAAAACAGGCTTAGTCGCCTTTCAGTTATTATCATCCATTGGGATAAACAAGGCTCCCATCTCGAAAAATGAATGGCTGGCCCCAGGCTCAACAGAGACTAGCATTGATTTCAACTCATGTACCTCCACAACGCAAGTGGAATACGGAACGCTGCAATTTTGAAAGAATTTTCAACATACGGAACGGTTCGGAAAATCGATACACCGAACCCGCCTCAATTCCTCATTTCTTCGTCTAATTGTAAAATGAGGATATGGGTGAAATTCTGAAACGGTCTTCAAATGAGCTGTGTGACAGTAGCGATTTCTGGCCGGTGACCTTGAGGCCGAGTCAGACTTTGCGAATCCAGGGAGTCGCTAGCGAATCACTGGATAGCCGCGAAGTCTGACATCGGCCTAACACGGACGAACCGAGGGATGAACCAATACTGTAGAAAAAACCCTCTGGAGGTGGGATGGGACTGTACAAGATCATTTTATATGGCGGGTTTGTAGTATACAGATTTGTTTACTTAAGAAGTTATTTTAAGTGAAAACCAAAACTAGATTTCCATGACGTCCTATTTCCGCTGAAGCGCGATTATACTCGGCGAATTTGCTGCCAGCTGCACATTTAGCCACATTGGAGATTAATCGCTCCTTCTATTCCATAGTCGTTTGATTAGATAGAGCAGCAATCTTTGCCATCCTCGGTCTCTCATGTTCGCATACTGTTTTACTATTTACTATTTGAGTTACTCAATCAACGATAAATATGTATACAAAGCTGTGGGTACAATGCAGTTGCGACACAACTCTTTACTGTCTGTCTAAGAGCAGCCGACGCCAGCTGCTCACTGGATGAGTATGACCGTAGCCTTTCAAACAATTCTTGAAGAGTTGCGACAGTGAAAGCTACTTACTTGTAGGAATTAGTGTACTTGGTACGATAACTACTGGAACCGTAGGGAATGTGATCACTGGAGGAACTGTGGTTACTGGAGGCACCGTAGCAGCAGGGATTATCTGAATGAAAAAAGCCTAGAATCTCGCATCACTCAAGAGCCATGAACATTGGCTACACTATAATATCGTCCTATAAAATACTTTACAAAAAGGGTATATCAAGCGTGAACCGCACCTTTTTTGTATAACTGTACTTACTTGATTCGATAAGTAAAGAAATTTCAGCACAAAAAAGTTTATAGTTGTTCACCTTGCTGAAAACATACCTGGCTGTTATCGCAACATTCACCAATGTTAGTAAGGCAAGTCATAGTCGGCATTGGACACATAGTACCGAGGCAAGCTGAAATGGCGTGTTTTTTCGAATGCGGATTTTGCGATGAAGAGTCAGCCCATTAGAAATCAATGTACAGAGCTGGTTTATGGTGTGCGGGTGATGAAAATACTATAGAAGACGCATCGCGACGCGTGAACGGTCAGAACCCGAGAGGAGGGACCCTTCCCTGCCCGTTAATATCCGCATTGGAGCTACTCTTATCGGTGCTACCTTTTTCAACGCCAACGCTTTCTTCTCTGCCCGTTAATATCCGCATTGGAGCTACTCTTATCGGTGCTACCTTTTTCAACGCCAACGGTTTCTGTCTGCTAGATGGCTAGAGTCGCGACAAGAAGATGGGCGTGCCGTGGCGTGAGCGGCGCGGGTAGGGCCCTGCCAGGCTTCTAAGAGCATACTCTTCTCTGCAATACGCGCATCGCCCGCCTGCCTTTCCACTAGGTATATTTCTCTTCTTTGGCCTCCGGCCTTAGCGTGGAATCCTTCTTTTGAGGAAAAATGCGCGAAAATAGGATCCTATTCCTTCTTTGCATTGGAGCTACTCTTAAACGCCTCATAAACGCCTCATGTGACGAAAATTCAGTTTCCAAAAAGAAACGATTGGACGCAAACCAACACCTGGGCCAAACTAATGAGGCGCATGGAACGATGTGTGTGTTGGGGCGTCCACTTATTGAAATCATGCCACGGGTTCCACCTCGTCTTACAGAAGAGTACAAAAGTAGTGGTGCGCAGTGGTCAGTAGTAAAGAAAAAGTAAAAGAATCTGTCGAAAACGCTGAGGGCAAGAGCTTGCTCATCTCAGTAATGTGGCTGTGCTAAGGCAATGCTGGCAGTCGGTCGAGCGCTGAAGTGCCACACATGGTCCACCGTCCGTTCGCAATATCTGAACTAGGGGGTCGCTTTTGTGGTCTCGGAAAGGGGAGGTCGCATTTTAGGTTTGAGCAGGGTTATCATCATAGTGGGGACTGAGGATGGTGGAATCAGTATTGACGGGGGTTGCGTTTACACGGGTTTTTCGACGAATTTGGTGAAAGTTTTACGACGGTAGTGAGAATTAGGCAAAATTAGTGGATTCGCCGCTTCACGATACCTATTAGCTCACCCTCCCCCAGCCCAATCCTTCCCGCTCAACGGCCGTCTTCAAAAGTCGGGGGAGTTGAGATGTGTCGATTGGCATCAGAACTACACTATGTATAAAAGCAGGCATGGTGGTGAGGGTGGTGATAGGGGTAGTGTGAGGGGTTGTATTTAGGAGCCTACTAAAGACTGATGGTGGTTGGGGGTCGCATCGAAATCCTCTTGAGAATGAGGTATCGCAAAAATTCTGGAAAAGTGCAAACGTGACGGTTGACCCTGGTACCGCACGTGTGATTGTCCTTCAGGAGTGTATCTTACAGACCGAAGAGAATTTTTCGTACGACTTCTGCTAGAGTAGTGTCTTCAAAGCAACAGTCTCAGCAAGGTCGAAGTGGGCGTGGCGTACAGGAGCGCACCTCCTCTTGCCAGCCATGGAGATTCGTTCACGATCACGATTTGCATCGTGAATCGACTTCAATTAGTCCCTGTGGTCCCAAAGCGATCGCAAAAGTCGATTCACGATGCAAATCGTGATCGCGAACGAATCACCACAGCTGGCTAGAGGAGGTGCGCTGCTGTACGCCACGCCCACTTCGACCCTACTGAGACTGTTGCTTTGAGTAAAAGAATTGAAGATACAAGATATCAGAGAGTGAAGATAAATGTTTCAGCGCGGTGGATTAGGAAGCAACAGAAGAGTGGAAGATTCTTGCCAAAGGTGCGAGTCAAAAAAAGATCTACTAATAACGCACGTCATGGCGACGGGAATTCTGAGGAGTAACGTTTTTTCAAGCTTCTTGAACCTCTTCCGCACCGGCAGGGCAAGTCATTGTCATAAGATCGATCTCCTCAAACATTTGATCCGGTCTTAGCTTAATGAGTTTTGTAAACTCGCCGTTAACATTTGGGTGGATTCATGCGCATTAGTGGTGAAACCCCTATGCGACTACAATACCCACACTCTATTTCGGAAACGAGAAGAACGTCGAGTGCAAAATACACACCACAAAAAAGAAGTAAAGGGAAAGCCACGTTCTTGCGTCGTCAATTGTGGTGTGTGGTCTGCACTTGACGCTTTTCTCCTTTTCCGAAATAAAAGGTAATTTTGAACCTTTTTTTTCAGAAAAGAACAATAAATGTTTTACCGCGAAAAGTGCAGAACTCATGGAACAGTGGACATGTTTCAAAATGCAATAGCACTAAAATGCGAACGCTAGCTTCCAAAACCCACACAGTTCCGAGGCGTAATGCTTACTGGCTCTACGAGAAGAAAAGATTTAGAATGCATGGCGCAATACTAGATGATTTACCGGAGTCTAGCAACTTATTTCTTCATCATAAGATCAAATCCACCACAGCCACCATAACCGAAATGGCGATTAAGACAGAATCCATCATCTACGAAATTGCTTTGTGTCAAATCAAATTTTCAAACTAAAAATGTGAATAATCTTACGTCCTGCTCCTCCATCTCGGCACGACTGCGCCAGTACTTCGCTCACAA
>KZ347422.1:31408-44440 GCA_002352805.1 Teladorsagia circumcincta | reverse complement strand
TATGCAAAACGTTACAGCATATGATTCTATCAGGAAATGGATCAGTCGCAGAGCATCTTCTACATAGACATCATAGTCAATTCCAACCATTTTATATGCCTGAACAGGCGTCTAATTGAGAGAAATTTCTAGTAAACAGGCCACTTCTGTGTGCATTTTTATCATGTCAATGAACTTACTTAAGTTAGCCCCTGTGGAAGTATGTTCTCCTTGTGAAGTTCCAAAAACGCACCTCATGAGACAAAGCGGCATACATAGTTGCCGCGGCGGCGGCGCCCGCGAAATTGATTATGTCCCAGGCGGCGGAAAAAGCTAAAACGCGCTATGTCGTCAACGTGTTAAATCAAGTTTTGACACACTGATTGTTGGTTCTAGGAGCCACCCTTCCAAAACAACAATACTTTTTGAAAACGATGGTAGATCTGACCCTCCTGGCTTCTCTGACTTAAGCGAAGGCTTTATCAGCTTATTGCACTTTGCATTTCCATCAACTAGCTGCAACCTTGAATGCAAAATTCAGTCGTCACGGCGGATCGAACAACTGAAAGCAGCATCAACTACTTTTCGGTACTACTAAAATTGTTTAGCGAAAACGAAACATAGTTTTGTGGTCCGTACATGCGTCCCTACAATGTGCTACTATATACCATTTCAAAAAGTGCGATTCTCCTTAAAAACCACACCAACTCCCCCCACCTTGTTAGGATCATCAGACTGCAGATAGCATTACAAATAACCTGATAACCGCACCACCACAACCGTCGCAGTGTTCTTTGATCGGTAGAAGCGGAGCGACTTTTTGGACATGCGGCGACGGAAAGGTGGAATTTTTGCTGTCTGTGATAACATTGCGTTTATCGGTCATCTTACTCATCCCTTTTACGGTGGTCTGACTCGGCGCACCAGCGTTGCACTCTACTTTTCGGAGCATTTGCCCAGCAGCAACATGTCCAAGCTACACGGTGCTATATGTATTGACGACTTCATGCACAGGCAGTTGGAGGATCGTACTAATATCCTGGAATGCGCCTGGCAGGAGCGTCACGACAACAACGAGTCAGACGAGTCGGAAACAGAAGCAGCACAGGTTGGTCGCTATAAAACTCTACCTCGTAGAATTCTAATGTTATCAAATAGGATCTAACCAGGAAAGCCTTCCAGGACATGGAGCGTTTTTTCAAAACGGTTTTTCGTATCTTATAAAAACACGCGCAGTGAGTATGGAACTGAAAATAATTTCTTTCTGAGCGATTCTGCGAATACTGAAAAACACGTCGAAACCATGGCTTCTGGCTCAATCCCCACTGAAGACAAATTTTTGCATTTCTCGGGTTTCCACTTTCTTGCGCTTCTGCATGTAACTCATTTACTGAACGAAAACCTACCGATGTGCAACTATTCACCGCTACAAATGCTGTGGAGAATATTAAGAATGTGAAAGAGTTTCACCTCCTGAGGGAAGCCTTTTGCCCCTTCCTGGCACTCGTAGCCCGCTCAGAAAAATTTCATCAGTTCTTTACCCATGTGCCCCTTAAACATGCAACAAACCTCTTTGACAAAGCGCTCTATGTCCTGAAGGGCTTTTCTGGTAAGAGCAGTTTCATATGCTATATTGGAGCTTGTCAATTGCCATTATGAACATTGTTCAAGATTCCGAAACGATCCGACTTCGCATTTCAAGAGACTCAGGAAGGGCGAGACATATACGGCAAAGTCACCGAAAGAGCACCCAACGAATTTGAACATGTGAGTGGCTTTCCTAATATCAACCTCGCGGCGTCAGCAACGTATACGGATGAAAGGTGAGATGAGGTCTCTGTTCCCGCTGAAGGAGATTGCCAAACATCGCATTTAGCGAACTCTCCGGTCAGTATCTATCACGCTATCTTGAATGATCCCGCACGGCCTTCGTTCACTCGCTGAAAGATGATGAAAGATGAATTCCTGTTATATAAATTGTGGTTACAAACTATTGAGATTAGAGCAGGTCATTTTTCTCTTACACAAAGACAGTGGGAGAAAAAGTCCCCTCCTCACTTTATCCTATACTTGCTCTGTAGTCCCCGGTGGATAAATAAGATTGGGAATGCTCAAAGAGTTTGCTGTTCGAAAAATCGTGAAGCCTTTTAGAAGAATCAGTGGATAAAAACGTACTAGCTCTAGAAGAAATCTATCTACGTTGCGCCTTGAGAATTATCCTGGTACATGATTCGTTTCACGTGATGGTAAAGGTGAAGTCTTCAGGGCGTAATGAAGTTCTTGCGCGAGAAATTTGTTGCGGATCGCAAGCAGTGCACGTATCCATTTGGTGTGACTTAAAGGCACGAGTCAGGATCGAGTTAATGTGTTATTCTGTTCAAAAATTAGGCAAGAATTGCAATGAGGAACATTAGTGAAGAGAAAAAGCAGAAGGCGCCATAGAAAAATTTAGTATTCTCTACATAAGGCACGCCTTGGAATGACGGAGAGGCACTGTGCTGCGAGGAGAGGGAAAGGCGAGATAGTCCGTTGTTTGCGAGGGCGCGCAAACACCACGTATGCCGCGATTGATAGAGAGGCAGCGCCGGCAGCACACAAGGCGAGGCCTTAGCGCCGTTGTCTCGCACTTTTGAGTCGTGACGGTGTCACGCCTTCTGCGCTCTAGAACCCCTCTTCCTCACTCCAACAGGAGCTGGCTCTTAGGCTTAATCCTGACTCGTGGCTTCATCAAGGGCTGAGGTGCTAAGGCTTGAAGATTTACCATACACCAAGCTACCGAATCAATGCTATTTCGCTCCTATGCTAGGAAAGAGGACTTTATCTTCTCGTTGTCTACGGTTTCTTCGTTATAACTAGCGTTATGCTTCAGATCTCTACTGCCACCTACCAACGCAGTAATCCACAATTCAATCCCAGTCTTTGCCTTAAAATTTGGCGCAGAAACCGAAGGATAAAGTCAGCACAGATTTTCACGAAGCGGTTTGTAGGGAAACCATGTGCCTGGTTCCGATTATTCTTTTTGCTTTCATTCTGGCATCCAACATAATACATTCGCTCGAAATACTGGAGACATCCGGATGGTTCTAATCCACACAATTGTTAGGAGGTAAGCAAGCCAGCCCGTTTGGCGTTTCTGCTGGGGCCGTATGCTGAATGGCCGTCAGGGAGAGGGTGGGGTCCCCTACGGTGGATGAACTACTTCAACTCGGTCGCTACGGTAGGAGAGTGACGATGCAAGTGGAGCAGCTACGTCCAAGCTCCGCCAAAAGGGTTTGCTAACCTCAGGACTAAGCCTTGCAGAGAGGACGGATCGAATGTGAAAAGTGTGAATGAGAGGTAATGTGAAATGAGACATCCATCAAAATTTTCGGTAGGCTCAAGCATCAGTGAGCAAAACCAAAGAGGGGCGCAGGCGCATCTGGGGAAGCGACTTTTAGTTTTGCTCACCGATGCTTCAGCCTACCCGAAAATTTTGATGGATGTTTCATTTCCAAAGCCAATTAACTGCATGGAGCTCGTCTGAGATGGCTCATACATCGTCTGAGCTATTGTAGAGATCCTGATAGCACTCAAGCGTATTCGTAAGCGCGAGTGAATGGCATATGCGTAGCTTCTCTTGAACGGGCTACGAACTGCCGAACCCAGTCTCTTCACTCTATTAAAACTCTAAAAGTAAAAACTATTACACAAGATACATACGATACCCCCTCTAACCGTTCGAAAACTCACGAATTTTAACTTCATCCTGGCGGTTTCCTAGACTTCCCACCATTTCATCAAAACGACCCCTTCAACACATCATACCAGACAAATGAATGTTGAAAAAGAAGTTTGAAGATTCTCGTCTTCAGCTGAGCCGCTTTTCCAAACTTTCGGTCTACTTGTCATGGATCGTGCTGATCATATTCGCCTACATTCGTGAAGCTCTACGAAAATGGGGACTTGAAAACGATAAAGCCAGCAAGGAACTCCCTAGACAAAAGGTATTCTCGTGAATGTTGTTGGGTGAATTGAATAATCCTTGCGAGAAGCAGTACGCTAGAGAAGGAACCATTCTGTTGTAAAGCGGCATCACTATTCTTTCTGGGACCATTTGGAACCAAACCTCTCTCATTAAGGATTTCGTGCCACTATTCGCCGATTTCGAATCTGTATATGCGCGTAATTGCTACGTACGAGTTCGAGACGTGTTCGAACGACCGATCGGTTCCGTGCCAGGCGCTACCGTAAATCTCATAGACAGGACCTCTGACGACTGTAATTGGACATACAGGTGTTTTCTCTTTGCTTTTAATTATTGTTCCCCTTCAAAGGCAGCGGGTACGATGAAGTGGGTGCGTACCAGGAAATGTGTGTGCTCCTCTGGAGGCGGTAGCCAAGTGGCAGCGGAGGAGAAGGGTGCCGTTCTCGCTGCCAAACAGCGCGGCTGCAGTGAACTATGAATAAGGCCCCAAACCTGGAAATCTCACCGCCCCAAAAACCGCGCTGCCCACTGGTTGGTGGGTTCTGCAATATCGCTGTAATTGTTACTCCATTCTCTTTTCGGAGGAGTTTTTCGTAGCGAGCGTTTATATCTTGTAACAATCTGGTGTTGTGTATTCTGTCCGGGTAACCTTTCCCAAACAGTCATTTTCGAGTGGTAAACTCGTCCGAAATCTACAAGCCAAAGTGTGCCCGATACCTTGACATTGCCGTCTCAGCCTGATCTATGCCTTCATTACTCTTGAGGGACATTTCCATTATGACATGTTTGCCTTGAGAGATTCACTTTAGGATCGCCTTCTCAGTCGTATGGGTACTGCTGGTTCCTGGGCTGTCTTTCTCTCACTCTTCTTTTAATTGTTGCATTAACTTCACCGCATGAATAAACAAATAAATTTAGCACCCCTCTTTTCTATTCTGAACCCACCCATAATCAGAATCACCCAGATCGTACCCATTGCCTTTAAGTTAGTATTAAGTGCGCATACCAAAATACTACACAATAATTTATAGATACCCAGGAACTCAGACTAATGTAATCAACGTTAGTTCGTACAACTATCTCGGTTTTGCGCAGGCCAGTGGTCCGTGCGCCGATGCGGCCGTTGCTCAGATCGACAAGGAAGGTCTAGCTACATGTACAACAGTGCATGAAAGAGGTAACCGAGAGGTTCTCAAGAAATTGATAGTAAGAAAAGTCAATTCGATGCTGAACGTCCTCAGAAAATCCGAACACTTTTCATACTCGAAATAAGGGGTGGGATGAAAGTCTCTGAAAGAGCACCGATTGTGTCATAGATGCGCATTGTCTCTAGATATTAGCTCCGAAGTGCTCATTTTTATTCAGTGGATCTCGCTACAGATCAAGCTCATCTGAATGTGGTATGCCAGAAAACTCCATTCCGAACAACGAAAATATTCGAAAGCGCATTTACCCTGACTTCGAACGCAAACGGCTAGGTTCCGTGCTAAGTAGCCGGGATTCGTGGGATGTGACAAATCTTTCGAGAGGCTCACTTTTACAATAGGATCTAGCCATAAAGGACAGCGCCTCTGAGCACTGCATCGCGGTTTTCAGAGGTGTTCTGAGGAACGCGACTCCACTCACATCGCGACATCTCAATCACTTTCCACTTTGAACCCGAAAAGCCACAGTTAAAGCAATATTCTCAGCAGGGTTGAAATGGGACGACTCTGGCGATTGTTTTGGGACCAAAGGAACTATTTGAAGTCGATTCACGATGGAAATCGTGATCGTGAACGAGACTCCACGGCCGGCAAGAGGAGGTGCGCTCCTGTACGCCACGCCCACTTCGACCCTGCTGAGACTGTTGCTTTAACTTTGGGGCCAAAGAGAATGCTATTATAACGCTCTGCGAACATTCGAAACCAAGTCTACCTCTATTGTAGATGTTTTGAAGGCTAATAGTCAGGTCAATCGCCTCATTCCTACCTAACAATAAACTTCACTGGTGTAGTTAGGTCAAAATCGTGGTTCCCACTGTGCTGTGCTTTGTGGGTTGACTACTACCGCTTAACCACGGATACCACAATCGACCATTTATTGATCTACCTCAAAATTTGATAGTTATTTAAGAAACGAGTATTTCAATGCACATATTAATCAGCACCACAGAAAAATCGATCCGGTAAGAAAAAATGCTCAGATGATGAAAAATAAGAAGATGTTTCAGTCACGTGCGTCAGCTTTTTATATTTGATATCAGATCGCAAAGCGCTTAGGTTTTTCCCATCGCTGTCTCAAATTCTTTCTAATCTCGCTCGTCGCGCTTTGAAACAATTTTTCCTGCACAAGAAAAACCTGGCGCTTCTGCGATATAGATATTTGTGAAGATGAAGCATGACTGGTTGTGCTGCTCAGAATGCGAAAACACGTGAGGATGAGCACGAATTTTTTTTCAGGGCGTTCCACATCTCAGTACGAACTTGAGAAGCTTGTCGCTGAATTCCTTCATGTTGAGGACGCGATTGTTTTTAGTATGGGTTTTGCTACGAACTCAATGAATGCTCCGTGTCTAGTCGACAAGGTGTGTACTACGAGTGATCTCATCATTGCTCTCTTATCAATTACAACGCCTCCGTTTTAGATGTTGTACTGGCCATCTGTTCAACACCTAAAGCGGTGGCAATGTGAATGATAAGAGAGTGGTGAATCAGGATGATTTCAGCACTCTTTAATCGTTTCCGATCAGCACAATCATGCGTCTCTTATTCTTGGATGTCGTTTATCTGGCGCATCGACGAAGGTCTTCGCGCACAATGGTGAGCTTTAGCTAAACATACCGAGCCATCTCGCGGGTGCACGTTGAAGAAAATACATTTTATTAAAGGCTGCACTGCTTACCGACTGTGCAGGCACAGAACTAGTACATTTGTTAAATCGAAGTTTGCGATGTAAAGGCAGCTCATTAGAAATCAAGGTAGGGGTGGTGGTGCAGGGATGAGGAAAAAATCATAAGCAACGGCCCTGAACCCGAGAAATGGGACCCCTTCCTTGCTCGTTGATTTCCGTATTGATCCGACTCTCATCGGTGCTGCCCCTTTCAACGCAAAAGCTCTCCCTGCATGACAGCTAAAGGCTCACACGGCAAGAGCGGCACGGGGACGGCCATGCTAGGTCGCTGGGCACATCCCTCGCCGCGAACTGCGTGTCAGTCCACACCCTTACGAGGTCCGCCTGCCTTTTTAGTTGGTAGGCTTCCCCTTTTCCGATCTCCTGCCTTATCGTGGAATCCTCCATTGACTCTGACTTCATGCACGGTGCACGGTATGACGAATGCACCATTCCTGCTGAACGGTAGAGGAGTCCGGAACCGGAAACCTGAGTTTTTTGTTACGTGAACATATTGCTGGCCGCGTCCGTTCGTAGGTGATGCAGTCAGGACGTTCTACCCCACTGCGCCCGAAACAGACGCTGCATAGATGCAAAGCAAAGAGTTTGGAATAGGATAGAATGAAGCACTCAAATGGGAGAAATTGATTGAGGATGAAGCTGACTTCTGTTTCGCATGTGCCTGCAGAAAGAAGTTATCCAACGAAATGTCCTCCGCGTCCAAGGAAGATAATAAAACGAATGAGAGCATGTATTAAAAAATTTATATAACTTAAAATCACAAAAATATCAAGAAGTCCGCAAGTTCGAAAAACATTGGATCAATTTGATAATGATAGAATGTTATTTCCACTATTTTTCCTTACCAGTTCGTTTCTAGATATGAATTCGCTGGAGAAAATTCTGCGTAACGCCATTGCCTATGGAAATCCAAAAACTCATCGCCCTTATAAGAAAATCCTAATCATCGTTGAAGGTAAGTGATGGTTTGGGACTCATCAACCTAAAACCCTTGGTGCTAACAATTCGTTTTCGAAGTAACTTACGAGGAAGGTCTTTCATTAAATGCCAAGCTTTTCCAAAGCGGTTTCTTGCATGATATAGGGGTACGTGCATAGAACACAGAAGTGAAGTTCATTTTTTCTGAGCGGCCCTATGAATGCCAAAAAAGGGGTGATGAAGTGGTCCGTGGTTCGAGTCCTCGTGGTGACAATTTTTTTGCATTCTGAATTGGGGTCTTAAAATTTGGGCAAAAGGGCGACAGCGCGAAGAACAGATGTCGCATCTGTAATCAGGATCATCAGCAACCTTTATACGTAGACTTTGATCAAAAAACCGGTGAAGAAAGTTGCGACACCAGAACCGCGCCGATGTGGCGCTCAGTAGTGCCAGAGTAACGTCAGATGACGCGTATGTCAAAAACGAACAACATATTTGTACTCAGGGCCCTGAATAACCCCTATACCCAAAGTTTCGAAAAAAAATTTGATTTTGACCGAACTTCGAACAGTTGGACCATGGGTAGTAGATCATCGATCACCTGCCTTCAGCCTCGACAATAGATGATTCGGAGGCGATCTCCTTGTCATCAAAGCTACAGTACGGGAAATTCTCTCCATGGTTGACGATGGCAGGTACCAAAGCTAGTGATGGCCAAATGGTTACGTACAATTACTATATCACTAGGTTTTCCTTCTTGTCCAACAGTGGCACGTTGAGTTCCTGGCCATGCTACTGGCTGGACCTAATACCGATAGCTAAATCGCGTTCAAAAGACGTAACGTAGTGTGAAAGTTGCGTTGCGGGGGAGAACTCCACTTTCCGTGCTGATTACTGGGACTACCCCAATTTTCCCGCTCGTCTCCAACCTATCCGGGGTTATATGACAGGTTGTACTTATGGGTGGTCGAATTTTTCGAAGTTACATTAAGATCTTGTTTTTCCCCGAAACTTTGGGTATAGTGTAAACCAATGCTCCGGTCAAGAAAATAGCGCTCGCTTTCATCTTTTAATCTATTCGAGCGCCATTTGGCGCCGTTTTGGCGTCATTACATTTTTCTTCCGATGGCCGAAAAAAATGATTTTAACAAGGTTACTTATGACCCTGGTCATAAGTAACCTTGTTATAAGGTCATAAGTGAATATGACGCTAACTATATAGCTGCTGCAATTAGGCAGTCATCGTGAACCACCAAGAATGCAAAAAGCAGATGTGTTTGGGGAGCCGAACCAACTACCCCACACGCATCGTGCCACCCGAGTCCACCGCACTATCCACTAGGCCACCCGAACACTTCTGCCACCCCGTGCCGACAAAGCTTAGGAAACCATAGCAATTTCTTCAGCACATGGCTCGGAGAACCGCATCATATTGTCCAAACTTTGCGTTATTTTTAATGCATGGTTAACGAAAACCTATCTGTATGACAATAACCAACGCTATGAGCGACATACGCCACAGTGAAGCAGTAAAAACGGCAGTTTGTCAAGAAATTTTTCCACGCTCCTTTTTTGGTATTCAGAGGGCCGCTCAGAAAAAATAAACTACAGTTTTGTGATCCATGCATGTACCCCTATATCATGCAAAAAACCGCTTGGAGAAAGCTCGGCATTTCCTGGAAGACCTCCCTGGTTAAAGGCAAAATTCAGGATCAAGCGATGATGTAATCTTACTCAAATGTGAAAGTAGGGGTGGGTGGACCGCTAGAGGAGAAAAAATGAAAAAAAAAATCCTGAAATACCCAGGAAATACGAGCCTTTTGCTCCACGCTGCAGAAAAGTTCAGAAGATTGGCTGAGGGATGAGAGATCATGGGAGCGCGGAGAGTGGAAGAGAATTGCGTGTAGGGATAGCATAGCAGATCAACATTGCGAACCAGACAAGATATCGAGCGGTGGGTGGAGTGAGCCTCAACTGGTGGAGCGAGCCTAAATCCTTGGCGCCTAGCGTCCAGGGGCCGTTTTTCGGTGTAGTATGATGGAAGGAGCCCTGCACTAGCCTCTCTTGTCCTTCTAGCCACTTTGAGGGCTCATAGGGTGGGTCGGAGCGCGAACTTTGCCTTTAACGCGAAGTATGATAAAATCAGCTTTCACACCATCCAAGAAGAAGCTATGGCATAATTCCAGGTATCTACTCGATGGAAGGCTCTATATGTAATCTTCCTGGAGTCATCGCCTTAAAAAAGAAGTACGGCGCTTATTTGTACCTGGACGAAGCGCACTCAATAGGTTGGCCTGTTTTTCCGAGTTCGCCTTTGATAAGATAAGGAAAATTCTGGCAACTGAAAGAAAGCGTTGATAATCAAGAAAGAGTGATAGGGTGATAAAAGAACAGTGATTTTTGATTCAGGTGCAATGGGATCAACTGGAAGAGGTGTGGTGGAGTACTGGGGGTGTAACCCAATGGACGTTGACATACTAATGGGCACGTTCACGAAAAGCTTCGGCGCCGCTGGCGGATACATTGCGGGTTCAAAGGTATACAGAGATCATTTCCGTCAGTCGTAGTATCGTTCTGTTTGTTATCGTACTATCACAGCACGACTAATCGCTAGGCGACTAGGTCTGATTAATGGGTATCTGCTCCCAACCAACCATAAACGGCACTCAGAATGTCTCGTTCGGCCCATTTCAAGAATTTACGACCAGTTACAACGCGGACAGTTTCGAATCATGAGAATTTTACATGTGGAATAAACTAGTTATCGGGAATATTGGCTCGCTCAGCTTGCAGCTTGCATGGCATCGATCACTCACATTCATCATCATCAATCTTGATGTTTGTGTTTTTTGGAGTCTTCGGACAATGATGGCCCTACTGCTCCCATCCGCCCAACGGGCCAAATACGACCCCCACCCCCTCTCTATCGACTTAGCACTTTTAAGTTCTCAAGAATTTTGCATGCTGCTCTTTGCGAAATGCAGATGGCAAATGCAGAGTTAAGGTTCTTTTTTTTGCATGGCTTTAGGAACTTTAAGGAAGTAGCTATACCATAATCAGTAGAAAACATTTTTGCGATATCAGATCGGCCGCATCGATTACTTGCCCGTAGGGTCAACCGTAATTCAACATGGTCCCGTCCCCCACCTCCCACAATAAACGAGACTCCACATAGGAACTCCTACTATTAATCTACTAACTACTCCTACCAATTATTTCGTTCCCGAAACAGAATCTACTAATTTTGAGAAACTACTACAAAAGTGTTGAATATAATCGTGGCCAGAGGCAAATTTTGCGATGAAAAAGTAGCCCATCAGAGATAAAGGCAGAGTTGTTCAGTGATGCAGAGATAAAGAAAAAATCATGAGAAATGGACCAGAACCCGAGAAATGTCCTGCCTCCTTTAGCCGTTGATTTCCGCACTAAGGTGACTCCCTTCGATGCTGCTTCTTCAACGCTAGCGCTCTCCCTGCTAAACAGCTGGCTAGAAATATGGAGCGAATGATCAGCCAGTCAGTGGGCGTGCCGCGCCAATGCTGCCGGGGAATGGGCCATGCTAGATCTGAGGGGCATGCTAAGGTCCTTCGCCGCAAAATCCGTGTCGATCTGCACCCTTAGGGGGACATGCTCCCTCCGAAAAGTAGTTTTCTACTTCTTCTACCATCGGCCTTGTCGTGTAATGCCCCTTTAAATTGAAATCCAAGCGTGGGTCCTCACAATTTCTGCTCTGACTGAGATGCGCAGCTCTACAAAAACCTCATGTCCGATAAATTCACATGTCGGCATTGCCTCTTTGGAAACAAATTAATTTTTCCAGAAAGCAATCGATCATCTTCGGGTGAATTCACCTACGGGATACTACTCCTGTCCAATGGCGCCTCCTGTGGCACAACAGATCTACACGTCTATGAGCATCATCATGGGCAAAGATGGCACCAATGACGGTATGTGAGCTGTGAGCTCTATTATTCAGCAAACTCATATTATTCGGAACAGAAATCATTACATTTTAGGAGCTCGACGAATTGAGCAATTGGCGAGAAATGCACGATATTTTCGATTACGACTGAAACAGCTAGGATTCATTGTCTATGGCAGCGACGACAGCCCTGTTGTGCCAGTATTGCTTTACTATCCGGCTAAGTGCGGGTTGGTCTTAGTTAATACCCTCTTTGGTTTTGTTATTTGTAAGCGGATGCATTACTCTGTTGTTAAGGTGGTCATCCGGCGATCTGCCTAATTTGAATTCTTTTCTCCGCATTTTCCCCTTTCTCTCGAGTGAAGCTACCGCGCAAATACTCTTGAAGTTTAGGAGCTTTTGAAGGGGCAAAGTAGATCCGAGAAATCTAAATACCTACAGTGGCGCTCAAAAGTATTCGGCCAAATGCTTTCCGGCCGTAACTTCTTTTCTGCTGAATCGATTCGGTTCAAATTCTGATATTTTTTGAGGGCAAGCCTTTCTTACAGAATCAGCATATTAGTGATGGATAGGAGCAAGAGAGGAGAAAGAAAAAAGAATTCCTTTGAAAATTCTCGAGTATGACCAAATTCCAAAAAACTTCATATTATTGTAGAAATCTTATAATTCAACCAAACAATCGGTTTCATGATAAACAACACTGAGCTGATTCGATACTTTGTCGACAACAACGACAAATTTGCTTAAATCTAACAGGACTGAGTACGGAATCGGTTCATGAATTTCTTCATTTTTTCTTTAAATTTTTCTTAATCCACTCTTGCTCCTATAGATTATTAATGGGCTGGTTTTGTAAGAAGGACTTGCTTTCAGAACATATCCGAATTTGAACCGAACTGATTCAGCAGAGAAGAAGTTACGACCGGGAAAGCATTTGGCCGAATACTTTTGAGCGCCACTGTATGTGGCTAAAGAGATGCGAAAAACATTCGTCCCGGGGCGAACTGTGTTTGTGGTTGGATTAAAAGCTTCGATTTTATGCTCCACCGAGCAGTTCGAAGAAGTAAGTTCATGTTCCGAATTGCTTGATGTAGGGTGTCTGAAGAAGAAACAAAGACAAGTGAGTAGGGTGATTAGAAAAACTGAACCTTATCAAGTGATGTCAACATTTTTCAAACTTTGGCCATCAACGCCTTTACCATTTGCAGTGTTCCCGTCAATTATTTTGTGTTTGGACTCTAACGGTATCTCATAACAAGAAACGAGTTCATTTTAGTCAAAGGCACGTCTCGCGGCGAAAATGCGCGAGCACTGATGCTGTCTGTTCCGAGGCATTTTTGAGTTTTTTTGAATTTTC
>KZ347421.1:21914-32592 GCA_002352805.1 Teladorsagia circumcincta | reverse complement strand
TCGGAAAATTGGCGTTTAAAAAATTGTTCTCGTCAAAACGCTTTAACTCGAAAATAAATAATTCATCAACAGGTAGCTGAACAAATACGTAAATAAATAATAAATAAATAAATAAATAAATAAATAAATAAATAAATAAATAAATAAATACAAATAAATAACAAATGAATAAATCAACAAATATTCCTTGATCCCGACTCCGGTGTGGAGTTTTCTTCATAAAGAGCTTTGTTCCATATAGCGCTCTTGTAAACCATGCGGAAGCTATCCTTGGCTCGAAATTTCAAGGGGCTTGCTTTCATTTTATCGCTTTAATTTTTGCTATGGTTTTCTAGTCCTGCAAGCACCTCCCTTCTTCAACAATGGAGCGAATTGTGCCAAGGAGATTTGGCTTGGCTTCAAACAGTATGCATTGTCAGAATGCTTCACAATAAAATTCTAGATTCATTCATCAGAATTTTCATTTTTCTTTGACTTTTTCATTCGTTCAGGACGAAATAACAAAGAAGTTCAATAGAGTTTCACTGTTACTCTCTGTGTTCCCTAAAACCGTTTTTTACAATTTTTTTCAGTTTTTTTTTTCGGAGTAACAGAATATGACAGCTCGTTTGGTTTCAGAACAATATTATCAATGGTATTACGCCAAACTGCCGTCAACTGGGTTTCTACAGTCTCCATCCCATTATTACTCCCAGACCAATCAATAAATCGATACCAATCACCCGTGATACGGACTATGTGATCATTGCCAGTTGGGCGGTTTGGGAACGTCTGAATACTAATCAGATCGCATCCATTCTCACGAGTTTTGTCAATCCACAAGTGGCCGCGAAAACCATTCAGGTGAATAGGGACTCTTCGAGAATGCGTTACCGTACCTATCGTTTTCCTTTTAGGACTCTCTACAAGCCTGTGATTACAACGGTAATTCGTGCGTGGTTGTTATACGGTTGCTAAAACCGGAGTTGGCTTTTCGAAGTGCCCCACCAGCTCCACCAATGGTCTCCACTCCTATGGCAATCCCACCAATGAGGGTTGAAAAAGCCAAGGATCAGGAGACGACTCTACAAAAGATTGAGCAAAGGTGAGTGTGGAAGTTTCGAAAGAGAAGAAAAGAAAATAAAACGAAATAAAGAAGAAATTCCTATATGGAAGGGTACCTAAAAATTAACGCTCAATAAATGCTTATGCCATTACCCATCAAGAAACTGATGATGACTGACGAGAAAGTGCGCTTGCAAGCAATAGCTGTGGGCTGTGCGCGTCCAGCTTTCACCAGTAGGGCATAGCCCATAATCGGCATAACCCATAATCCACTTGAAATCCTTCCCATGCACGATAATACATCACTGAAAAGCTCGCGCATTTTCTGCAAGTCCATGTCATTCCCTACTGTAATCTAGTGACATTGCTGGGCCCCTGCTAGAGAGTGCTTCAACGGGCACCCCCAGTAGGGTCGAGGGGGGACCCACCCAGCGAGAAGACAGGCGGATCCTCTTAGAGTGCGACCGACACGCAGTTCGTAGCAAAGGATATAACTCCGACGATCTAGCATGGCCCTTTTCGCGGCGTTACGGCGCGGTACGCCTCCCTATCGCTGTCTGACCGTCTAGCCGTTTAGGGGAGAGAGCGTTAGCGTTGAAGAGGGCAGCAACGATGAGATCAGTGCGGAAATCAACTGGCAAGGAGGGGTCCCATGTGGGTTATGGGCCGTTTCCCATGGTTTTTTCTTCATACCGGAACTACTAGCCATCCTACCTTAATTTATCCTCTGATCGTTAACTCCGCCTCTCAATAGTTTCCCACCATCTACGGTTCCACCGCAATCCCTTACATGGGGCACAAACAGCGTTGTGCTGCCATTTTCGCCTGCAGAGTTCATGCGATCGACCCCCGCTTCTGTCCAAACCGAGAATTCGTCGTCCTACGGTCGGGTAATTGGTAGAATATTTGATTGAAATGTACATAAACAAGAGTACGGACCTAGGGAGACAAAAAAAAATAAGAGCCCTCCTATTTGAAGTAAAAGTGAGGAGCGCACCTTAGAAGGAGTGGTCTTAATCGGCGATTAAGCAGGCAACTTCTGACGTGACTAGACGTCGACAAGAGGGACTGGTAATAAGATAAAAAATTGTTTTTCAAGGTTGGAAAAAATCAGTGAAGTCATAGCAAAAATGGAAGACGACACCTCTGCTACTGCCCAAGAAGCAAGTCTCTCGCCTGGACGTAAGCTCTACGAAAGGATCGCAGCCGAGGAAAAAGTCTCGAGGTGGGGGAAAGTGTTTATTTCTGACTTCTGTGGACTTTTCGGTTGACATTCGATAGGTTCATTTCAGCTGGATGTTCTCTCCAAACTCCTCTCTTGGTCCGCCTCCACCAGATCCCACTTCCAGCAAGCAGACGCAGCTATTGGACGAGTTGCGGTCAAAAGTGACCCTTGTTGACGAATTCACTTCGCAATCCCCTTTTACCGCATCTGCAAGAGTCGGAAGTGTCACAGTGACCTCTGAGGAACGATTTAGGACAGGCACCGAGAGCAAATCTTACGGACTACCCCGAGTCAAAGCATTGGTTCTTCCAGATGGGAAGATTCTACCAGTGAGGAACTCTTCTTCTTCCGCTGGGACTGAAAATTCTCAATCAAGCATGTCTTCAGAAGGTATTAACCACAATAATACTCCTGTGGGCTTTTCCTCAACTCTTGTCACATCTTCAGATGATTCGTTGAAGATTAGCGTGCCAAAGGACTCAGGCATGACAAGTCCTTCCAGTTCAAGGGTACTGGATGTAGCCCACGGCAAGCTCTCGGACAGAATCCATTTATCCCTGTCGTTAAAAGAGCCTAAAAAGACTTACCAGGAATCAAAAGGTTCCTCAAACATCGATAAAGGAAAATACTGCACTTCAAGTTCGAGCTTATCAGAGGCAACCTCAAGTAAGGCCCTAAGGGATTTCCCTTTAGTCTCACACCATGAAGAATCTGAGAACAACCGCTCGTTACAATCGGTGCCCTGTGAGGATCACCGGATGCCTTCTCCCAAACCAAACAACGTATGGGCGGATGAAGAGAGAGATGGTAGTCCACTGGCTCAACTCGAGTCAGATTTTAAAGAAGTTCACTGCTCTTATCGCTCCTGGCCAAAGGCATCAGCAGACAGCGGGGTCTACAGCATCCAACAAGCAACACGTGAACGACGCACTGAGCCACTTTCCCGGTCATTTGATTACTACTCACACACGAAGGTCCGACCGTACGACGACATGGAGTCCTTCTCGCCCCTGGATTTCGTGGCCCCGTCACGAACCACGACACCGTTTCTGGAGTATGCCAGTCCCTATAGACGAAAGATGAGTGTCATTGACGAGAGCCCAGAGGCGCTACAGCGGAGTTCGAGCGAAGAACGACCACCGTCGACGGGTCCACCTCCTCTTCCGAATACGGATATACCACAGAAGGCATCAACTATGACGATCCATCAAAGGGCGACATCAAACTCAATTTCCGAGACGAAAACTGGAGAATACAGATTTTTAGGAAGGTCCTGAGTGCATCACTAACTCTTCCCCATTTTGTCACCTCAAAAGATTATTATCCGAGAAACAATACGAGGACGAAAATGTCGGAAATGGACGCTTGCGGTCGCGCAACGTTTCGCATAAATCTGGTCGACAACGAACATTATACCGATGGAATGTATAACCTTTAAACATCAAGCTTAGTGCCTTACTTGACCTAATATTTGCCTTAAAATGATCTCATCGTGGAAGACTTCGCTAGTGAATGGCCCCTACATCAATTAGATTCGTTCGATAATCGATCGCAATTCCCTGTTTGGCAGAATTGTAATACATAATCTTAATAGAGCTTTAGGAGCTCATCCAGTAAGGGGGGGGGAATGGGGTGCGACAGCTCATATCGCATGAGGTAACCCCCTTTTTTGCAGGAAGGGAAGCTCCGGGGTGGGTGTAAAAGTTTAAGCGAAATGGTTCACGCACCCCGGGGATTTCCTCCCTTCGCAAAAGTTGGAATATCTGTAGCCGGCAAGAGCTGTTGCCCCATGCCCCCCTAACTGGATGAGCGCCGAGCATTAACCAGACCTATATATTGATGTGTTTGATATGTACTAACTTTTCACTTGTCTTAGCTTTTTGAATACTTCGTGTTATGGTACATCCTATGCGTCTATGACCCAGTCTTGCCTCCTTCTCTAGCACTCTTATGACCAGTTTTCAAATGCCCAGTCTAATTCTTTGAATCTCACTGTAACAAATGGATGTCATTTTTCATCTCTGATATAAATCTTAATCACTCGATTTGATGTGTACGTAATGAGCCGTTTACACCCTCGGAAACCCTATTTTAAATTTAATGTTTCAAAATAAGCTTTATTACAGTGTGTGAATATATTACAGTGATCGATACACTAATACATATAATATATAATTGAAAGTGAGAATGAAAGAAACGTGGTCTGAAAGAAAAAAGACATTGAGAAAACCCGACGAATTCAGCTGATAATGCACAACGACGGAAGGGGCGTGGCGACTAGAAGATCCAGGAACTTTCTAAACTCAGCAGACTTGCAGCTCTTGGACTGTTGGTAGTGGCGGCAGTCATGTAGGACGTTGACGGTAGATATTGCAATTCTTCGGGATAGGGGTGGGGGCTATGGACGGCGACGACACCGAACGGGCTGGACTAAGGACGAACCATTCCAAAGATCATCTGAGAGGTGCTTATTGGGTGGTTGACCCTGATCCTAGCCTATCGCCCAGGTCGTTTTCTATGGAAAAGCTGAAAGGAATGGGAATAAGATTTTCGGGAGATTGAGAATTTCAGAGAAATTCCCGAAATTTTAATTGTGGCCATGCCGCACCCCCACAGCTCCCTCCCCCACCCTATCCCAACTCAAGCCCGTTTGGCCACCTATCTCTGAGAGTTTAAAGTGAGATTGGAGGAACAACTACTTGGTATGAAGCCTGCTATTTGTACCACCCTGGAAGGGATTGAGGGAGATGTATGAAATAGCTCTTCATGTAGGGTCGGGTAGGGCCGTGGTAGGTTCATACTGACCCCAACTCTTTCTCGATGCAATGGACGACCCTGATTAAGCTCCGCTCCACACCAACCGCTGTCAATACTTCAATATAAGCAGCTCATAGCAGTCTGCTGAGCATAGAAGGAACCTCACTACAACAAGAGGAAACCGATAACTGACATAATCGTATAGACAGACAATCGGTATCTAGTGGCAGTGCTTGGCGGTTGCGGTTGACCAAGCATCCGGTCGTGATTGGTGACGACGAACGTTTCCGACGACGTCGATAGCTCCGTAGGCTTCGGTCGATGGCAATACTGACGTAGGTATGTGCGTACTGTTCGATGCACACCACTCGGACCACAATAGTTCACATCGGCGATTCGACGGTCCTGGAAAGAGGACTGGGTTACGATTGGTGTTCATTCCACGGTAAGATTGCAGTTGGAAACAGTAATCGCTCACAAGCTCGGGCTGACAGCAGGGTCTAGTTTTGATGTGTGATTTTTCCTTGATTACGAACAACCACTCCCCCCTCGAACCCGTTCTAACCCGGGTTCTCCTCCGTTTACTCCCTTCACTTTCTTTTTGGAAGGTCCTATTCATATCATCTTCCATAAAAGACCTCAATACCGACCACGATTTTATAAATCCCTTTCACCACCCACAAGACTGGATCTATACCTATCGGGGGCCTTGACCCACGTTTTGTTATTCTAGCTAGCACAATGCTGTGGATCTGTAGAGTGCTTGTGAATGGTGAATTCATTTCAAAACCATACTTGGAACTAGCGGACACCAAGAACGAGAACTTGTGAGACAGTAATACTCAGCCCGGCTCATAGGTTCGCTAAAAAGAAACTGAGTCGGCTCTCAGTCCCTTCTTGGGATGCGCCACGCATTCTACTTACGCTGTGCATGAGAGCACGAGTAGTACGCTAATCCCAAGAAGGGAATAATCAGTGCTGTGCTTTATCCTTTTCTTTATGCGACGAGCTAACCTCATGCGCCGTCATCCATTGAAGATCGCAGCCGCACTCGAGCGTATTCTCTTCGACTCGTGTTTGGATTGCCGTTGAAAGTAATGACTCGACTGTTTGAAGCGTCTCAATATGGTTTCGAGCGATTCGGACTCGTCCCAAATTTACGATTGCTGAAAATTTGTCATTTTTTTCACAACAGCATAGTTGAAGAGACTATAGCGCGTGTGGGAACTACGGTCAACCGAGGCATAGCGGAAAATTTTCGGGTACTCGACAGGAGGACCGTCGCGCGGCGAGAAGGCAGAGGTGCAGACGCGTAGGTGGTCTAGTCTTAGCGCATACTGTGCGATGTAGTACGTAACATGTACTTACTTTAACTTGCGCTAAATCGCACAGTACGCGCTGCGACTTCGCTGTCCTGCCTCGGCTCGACCTTCTCGCCAGCGACGGGCTTCCTGACAGGTACCCAAAGCTTCAGATACGACCTCTCCCATCAATGAGGATCGATCGCTATGGTTACTCCTTATGCATCAGGATGACGTGAAGAAGTGTGATCGCTATTACAAAGCATACGTTTACACTGGAACGCGTATGGATATGGGCATTGATCTAATTGCATTCACCAAAAAATACTGTATTCACGCGGCTAAGTGGGATATGATTTCTTAAGAGGACTGCCGCAGAAATTTTCATTAAGAAATGCGAGTTTCCGCGGTTTCAATCGCCATAAATCCTTCCTAATGCATCCAGTAGAAAAAATAAGTGAGACGCTGTAAACTGGAAAATTCGTATTTCTGAAAAGTTATGGAAATTAGTTGATAGAACCAGTAATTCCAAAAGGTTTCGTTGAAGATTTTTCACCACCGACGGAGGCTTTTTTCCGTGATCGCCTTTCTACGATCAGGACTTGGATTTATATGCTGTTTATTCTCTGAAAACATGTGAAGTGTATTGCGAGATCTCAGTTCAAGATGCTGTAGTCGGGATCTTCTACGCTGCTCTAGCCAATCTATTACTTGGACAATCAACTCACAGGCAAACGCCCTAGCAGCGATCACACCAATCTGATTGTCAAACAGTTCCACTGTCTCCACTGTGCTCATGCCGGTGAAAGCATCTGTGCTGATTGTAGATATTCGACTCCGTTGGATCAACACCTAAAATAGACAACGGCTCGACAACTAATCGGTAGCAATCAGTAGATCGATATTATGATGTATAATTATTCTGCACAACTTTAGTAATTTTTTAAACTAAAGAAAATCGTTGCAAATTCTGGATCACTTTAGGTTCACGATCCCAAGTTCTGCTCCGAAAGCTGAGGTTGCAGTGAATCTTTTCTTCCTTCTTCCTTCTCTTCTGGAGTCTTTCTTCAAACTTTGGTCCCGCTAAGTAATCGTTCTTATCAGTCAGAGGCCAATGTGTACATGTTACTAGCGGGACACCTAAGTTGGGTATTCAATTTCATAACAGTTGTCGTACGCAG
Organism: Teladorsagia circumcincta; assembly: GCA_002352805.1. Taxonomy (NCBI): domain Eukaryota; kingdom Metazoa; phylum Nematoda; class Chromadorea; order Rhabditida; family Trichostrongylidae; genus Teladorsagia; species Teladorsagia circumcincta. Next base: position 25,084 of record KZ347421.1, on the reverse strand, counting down.
GATTTCTTGTGGCAGTTGTCAGTATCAGTTACGGAGCAGTTGTGAGATGCTGCGGCGATGTTCGTGATGCTCGAACTCATCAAATTTCATGGGATGTCGGAATGTTACGATTATCGCTCTTGTTTTACAACAGCTCTTTCCGAGTTAAAGTTTAACGCCTTTTTGCGAACTCTCCCACTTGCAAAATTTGCATTAATAGGCAAAGTCCGGGATCAAAGTAACGTGTTATCGCGCTTGTAATCTACACTGGGATGGAACGCCAGCAATGGCCAGAGAAAGCGTCGACAAAAACGACAATGAAGTCGCCCTCTCCACTACGGATAGAAGCGAAATAGCATTGATGTGTCGGCGAGGTGTCTTTTAAGTCGTAGCGCCAAGCGGGTACGTGCCCTGTGCTCGCCTACACTCTATATTTTTCGCACATTAGCTAGATTCCATCTACAAATCTCCAACTTTGCTGCAGAGATATGTGCTTACTACAGGCGACCGATGAACCCGTATCGGTTACGGTTTTCTAGTGGTACCAGGAACAATATGAGGCGCTTCGGGGCAAGTTGAAGACACCAGAAGGAAAAATCGAGTTTGGTGGAAGAATTCGGCTGCTCATACGACTCTTTGAGCACGCGCAAACTCATTTTTAGAGACCAAGTATCATAGATGAGATTCCCAACGACGAGCCACCCAATGGTTTCTTCTTTGGAACCGCTCACTTGGTACAATATTAGGGGGGAGGGGAGAGTAATGACAATGTACAGTGGATCAACCGGGTTTCCCAAGTAATTGTATTGGCTAAATCACATAAATGGTATTCGAAATTCAAATACTACTACGATTCTGAATGGAAGGTGGATGTGTTTCCCAAAAATGGTTGAGGTCTACACCTTACTTTTGCTTAAAATCCATAGTGTGCGTAACCATGCTGGAACAAAATCATGTTATTTATTGATTGATTTGTCTATTTTCTCATCGAAATGCTTTTTTTCCTGCAAAGTAGGCCATATCAAACGAAATCCCCCTGTATGAAAACCTAGGTTCACACGGTGTCGTCAATATGTTAAAAACTTTGGCACCTGATTCTGTCCAGAAGCAATCAGTCATTTTCAACGAATTTTGACATTAAAAAAACTGTCAAGGAGGAACTAGAAGTAGGAATTTTCAACTCAGCTGGTTTCCTTTGTGAAAAATAGTGGATGATTTCAAAAATGCGCCCTTCTCATACATAGCACCGTAACCTCGTTGAAATATTATTTTCACTCCAACAATGAAGGACGGGTCCATAGCAAAAAAGAAGTAGTGGGAACAATGGATACGACAGATCTATCATCAGAATGGAAGCCAAGGTTTCAGGCTCATCGGAATCTGTGGAGCAAGGGTGTCCTTGAAAGGTGCGTTGAGATTGGAGAGACTTAGAATTTACATGCCGTTTATTCTCTGAAAATGTTGAGACGGCAGAGACTAGAAATCACACCAGTCAAGAATCTCCTTCAAAACCTTCAGGCAAACGTGGTTTGTATTGTAGGGAACTATAGAGTTAAATAACTTTATCGTTCATCAATTGCCCAAACACATAAGCTCACGGTCATACGCAGCCTCCGGGGGTGAGCTCTTCAAACTTGATATTCGCTCTAGATTCGGATGAATTGCGAGCCCTCAGAAACATGATCATTCGGCTATCCAAAGGGGAGGCTGTGTTATGTACTGTACGATTGTTGAGAGGGGGTCGTAATGTTGACGAAGGTAAAAAGCATGAAAGGTGTTTTTGATAATTGAAAGGGTCGTGGTACGAGAGAGAGGTCTCTTTGTCTAATTCTCGGCAACTTTTGAGCGAAAAATAATCATGAAACAGACGAAATTGGAAACATTTGTCGATTCTTGAGTCGTATCAGCGCTCATCTCCCAAGAACAACGACTCTTTGGTGGGACAAAGCGGAAGAAATTGGAGTACGTCGACTTGTCCCATAACCTGGTAACCAATGCCCTAAAAAAAGCCAGTGTGGCGAGGGTAATGGTAATCGTATGTGTACCTCTTCATGTTGGTGGTAGGTGGGATCCTCAGAAAGGATACTGGAACACCACACTCCAAAATCAGATAGATACTCAACTTACTTCAAGTAGCGTTTTTACCGGGGCTGATCGCTCCTCGAAGCTCAAGGAACACATTATAATTCCGAAAGAGTCCTGCGAACTCTCATGGAGAAAGTGGATGAGCCCAAATTGACCCCTTTGATTTGTGTAACGGTGAGAACAGCAAGACGGAGATTCGTTCGTTGCCGTTGGATTACAATTTCCGTGACGACGAGGTTTCGCCTCGGCAGTCAGCCGGGCGTCTCAGTTGACAAATGGTCGTCAGCATTTGTCATTTTACAACAACATAATGGGGAAGCAATTCCGTGTGTTCGAAGGTGTTCGACAGATTCTTATTATGGTCACAGATCCATGAAAGAAAACAAAAAGTATGATGTTCAGCTAGTTTCAAGAAGATATCGTTGACATTGTTTAGTTGATTGTTAGGGAATAAATTAGTGCGTCTTGCTTGCCGCAGTACCATCTCTCCCTAGTTTGTGGGCCCAATACGTGTCCAAGTGTGACCACTATATGCCTCTGCACAAAAAATAAAAGTCGAAAAGGAAGACAGTTACATTACTAGGCATTAGTCGACCCCTAGCGGGCCATAAATTGAGACAAAAAGAAGTTTATGTAGTCTGAGTGGTGCAGCTAAAATGAATCTTTGCCATTTGATGAGATGGAAAAAAAAGAGTTTTGTAACACTCTAAGGAGGTCGCTTTACGATGTAAATGAAAACCACTAGAAGAAGCAAATTCAATAAACACTTCCGAGAACCAGCACTGCTACAAATCATTATGGAAATCTCATACATAGGCACTTACCAGGAAATGCTTTGAACTTCCCATGGAACTTCGCAAGGGGACCCAGATATGTTGATAAAGTCTTCAACGCTGATTACAAATATCGACACTAAAACTGCTACCTGAACTTTCTAAGAAAGTTATGAGCCTACAAAGTTTTCACTGGGACGTTAATGAGGCAATGTAATCTGGTGGAATCACGGTCGTCTCGGCTCTGCGCTAAAAACGATGTCATATTCGTAATCGGGATACGAAGCTACCTCTATAGAAAATGTTTGTGTGACAGTGTGGTAGTGTGACATT
>KZ347420.1:17824-30429 GCA_002352805.1 Teladorsagia circumcincta | reverse complement strand
CACCGTGCACGAATTTTGCTTCATTTACTCTTCTTATAAATGCGTTATGTGACAGTGCGTTTGTTTGAGAGCTCCCAGACAGCATAACAAAACGCTGAATTGCCTAGCCTCACGGTTGACAAATGTTCGGAGACCTATTTCTGCACCCCCTCACCGTTACAGAAGCGGTGGTAGCTAGGCTGTGTTACGTCGATGAGACTTTGTACGCTGAAAGTAGTTTTCGACTGCACATAACGCATTTATAAGAAGAGTAAATGAAGCAAAATTCGTGCACGGTGTCTTTAACTGTGCACATTCTGTGGCCTGTCCATTGCACTTAAGCTGTCGCCTGTTTGCGGTGGAGGGTGTAAATGGTGTGGCTCGCCCACGGTCCAGGGATCATATCCTGGGTGGTGGATTGTATGGACCAACCAGGCTCCTAATATAACTCCGGGGTCCAGGCAGACTCGACTGGGAGGAAAAACATTGGCCTTCCACGTCGGCTGGTCCCGCAATTCATTACATGGCCCGGATCGCATTCAAATTGCCACTACGATCTTGAATGGAAGTGGAATGCGTGGCGCATCCCAACGCGGAATCGATCAATACCGGATGCTTTACCCTTTTATTATCCTAGTTGCTATGATTAGCGCTCAGAATAACAGAAGGTGTTTCTTTATGGAAAGTATTGTCGACATCATGTAATTCTTCGCGGTACATATTAACATAACTCTTGATTCGGCTTTGAAAGCGAGCTCCGCGATAAAATAGGTGTGGAAAGGGGGTGGGCGCTTACCAAAAGGGTCAGATGTCGTACAATCCCTGCAATGATGGCGCTGCCGTAACGCGATTGCGCTCTTATTGCGGCGCCAGCATGGCAGCCGACGGCGGAAGGGACTTGCGAGCCAAGGTGTGGATTGCGGGTCGGGCGAGATTCTACTGCCTTTGTCTCGCATTTTAAAGCCACGAAAGGGCGGGACATCAAGCCTGGTCCCCCTGACTACTACTCTAGGAGGTGAAACAGGTGGGTGTGCCTAATCCGGAGCGTGATTTTAATACGGCCTGAAAACCATAAAGAATTGGCAGAGATGTGCTGTGAGGTGTACAACCATGCCCGCCTCCATATGGTGGGTCTAGTGTTTTCGAGTGAGTGGTAATAAGCGAGTTTAGTTACGAAACATGCAGGAGACAGAAAAAGGATCGAGGTCAGGCTGGTGTCAGAGTACGCGACTCGCGCGAAACTTCAACGCGATTAAACTGCGACGTGCTGCCATAATCCTGCTGCTAGCTCTCTTTGAGGCCGATGTCAGGCTTTGCGAATCGAGCGATCGCTACTAGCAATTCGCTAGCGTCCGCGGTCGTCTTGCGGTACCAGTCAACAGAGCCATCAGCTGACCGCGACGCGTCCGCGAAATCGCTCAATTTCCGCAAAGTTTTCGCAAAGTCTCGACGTCGGCGTAACAGCGATGATTGAGAGACAAATGTTCATGATTCTATTTCTATTTCATGTTCAATATTTCAAATTCATCTGATGTTCACTATGCATCTCTACTTTTCTAATGTGTTCCTACTATTCTTCTAATAGGACCGGAATTAAGCATGGAGTTCACAAGAAATGAGTTCGCCATCCATCTCAAATGTAAATGCCCTCTTGTTTATTTGGAACCTTGAATACGCGAGGGGTATGGTCCTACTTGTACCATATTCAATGTTTCATAGTTCTTTGTATTCTATTATATCAGAAAGTCTCATGAAATCATGAAGCTCAGAAACTCTCTGATCTTATTCGGTTTCATAGTTCATTCAAATGTTCATGATGTGTCTCTGGTTCTCCACGGGTTTTTGCTTCTTCTACTCCAGGGCCGAAATTTAGCATGGATTTCACGAGGCGCAAGTGAAGAGAACGAGAAACAAGAGCAGAGTCAACCGTGTGTTTAAAGGGTATAGTACTCCTTGTTACGAATCGGTGGGTCCTGGAGATGACATGTGGATGACCAAAAGGAAAACCCGGGGATTTACTACAAACGATGGGCCTAAGCAACCACTAAGTAAGTGTACCGCGGTGAACAATTACTTTGAAATGAACTAACGAAAGGGAAGAATCAATAAGTGACTAGCACGTAAGTATCCTGTAAATATACGATCGATGGGCTTTCACCCTTCTGCTGCAATACCCGAACACCGAACTAGTAACTGTTATGTTTCTCGTTGTCAGTAATAATGAATGAACTAAAATAGAACCTCTTCAATTGTCTAACCAGTAAAACAAGAACCAACTCACTTCGGGTCGCTTTCTTCGACCCGCCGATCGACCACCACATAATTTGGATTACGGACAGAATCAGCGCACTAGTTCGAAGAGCCAACGCCCTGCGAGACTGCCGAACAACATGACGTGGGGAGAGAACAGTAGAGATTATAGGGACACCGGGCCGGGCCGTGATGGTGCTGTTGCGCACAACCCGGTTTCCGCACGATCACGGTTAGGTCAGACGGGGTCAGGTCGGCAGTACATCGCAGGCGCCGGTGCGCCTAGGGTTCTGTTGGAGCGATCGACGTGTTACGCGATACTCTTCCTGTCTAACTACTTATGTTTTTTTTTCATACTTTTATGCCCATCATTGGTGGATGGGTCGTACCGTCATGGTAAGGTGATGAAGAGTGGGAAGGTCGCGCGCTTCATCTCGCTCAGAGGACGAAGGTTACCTCTCTTCTAGAAGCGTTAACATGAGATGGGATGAAAAAAAAAACTTGAAAATGTGAGTTGCTTTCTTCTCAGGAAGTTTTTAAACTGTTGCAGATGTTCACTTCCTTGAGAAATCGTCCAACTGTTCCGTTTTTGCCACATGCGAGTTTCTCACATTCAAACATTCACAACACTCTTCTAAGTCAACTTTTGCAGACCTCTAAGACTACTCTGAAACTACAGAAGATTACTGCTTTTATAAAAGTACCGTAGCTCTTCCTATGGATCGCTTTCTTGGAAAACTGTCACGTTGATCCTTTTCCCAAGGGTTGTGGTCCGATTTTTGAGAAGGCGCGACTCCTCGTCATTCAAACGTTCCTAACTTCCTTCCTGATTAATTTTTGCAAAACTCTATGCTTATTAGAAACTAGAGTAGTGGGGCTTCAGAAAAATATTGAAACTTCCACAAAAGATCACCCTTTCGAGAAACAGTCCCGTTGTTCCGTTTTTTTTCCTCCAGAGCTTCTGGTCAACTCTCTTGAAACGCGATTTTTCAACCATCGAAAGCCCATAACTCTCATAGAAGTTGGTATAATGAGAAGCGGTGAAGGCTATTGAAATATACGGGATCAGCGTTTCATAGCATATGCTAGATTGTCCTGGAAAGCTCTGAAACAAAAGCTTTTCGTCAACCAATTTTTCTATTACGGCTCAAGAAATAAATTCGCCGGAATCCGTTGCACTGTCTTACGCTTTGGTTTGGTCTGAAAGCTCTGAAAGAATCTGTTCACTCGTTGGTTGGAATGGGAAGTGATCATGAAGCGTATTTGAAGGTCCGTCCTCATTTGGCACTGTGCCTGGCCTCAAATTCAGGTACCTTCAAATTTTGCGACCAGTACTTAAGCTTACGCCCTCCTCCCTTCCAGTGGTCGAATACGAGCACCTCCTTGATCTTCGCGCAACATACGGTTGACCCTGGACAAGAGGGCATTTAATTCGAAATGAACTGCAAACTCACTTTTCGTAAAATCCACGCTGAATTTCGGCCTTGAAATGGTAGAAAGTAGAAAGGCATCATAAACATTTGAAAGAGTTATGAAAGATTAAACATGAATCAAGTAGCATCATGTACGGTCGTCTTACAATCATCACTGTCAGGAAGCAGGGTTGGTAGCAGGATTATGTCAGCACCACGCAGTACATCGGAGTACCAGCTATTTATGCGATCTGCGTGAATCGCGCGAAACCTGCGATGGATCGCGGATTCTGACGCCAGCCTTAGCGAGGAGGATGTTAGATGTCATGAATGCACTAATTTCAGGTACAACAACAAAATTGGGGACGCAAGAGAACGAGGGGACTGCGGTTCCATGCGAAACTTCTGAGAGTGAGAGTGCAGCATCCTACAGTAGCTGTTGCTGTGGGAAGGTAAAAATTCAGGTAACGAGGAATCTTAAACTTATGGTATCTAATCTAATTGATTGAATTTCGCATTCGACGAGTCCTTCCCTCTCTGAATAATTTCGAGAAATTGAGTCGATAAATGCGTATGTATTCCAAATGTATGCGTGAAATGAGTATCACATAGACGTGCAATCTAATTTTTCAAAGCAGCGATTACGATAGATTCTGGAAGGGGACATGGCGTGCTCAATGTTACGCCAGGTGCAAAAAAAAGCAGAGTAGTCAACCAAAAGGGCGCAAAATGAGACCCGCTTGTTTGGCCGTTGATTTTTGTTTGTGGACGGGCAACGGCTAAGACAGCAAGCGTACGAACGAGTTCACCGCTGCGTGTTTGGTGCATCATGCCAAACCATGCTTCGGTCGAATCGTTCCAGTTCTGTCGCTGCTGGCAACACAGCGAGGGACTTAGCGATTTTGCAAGCGATGCCCTTTGCCACCATGGAAATCGCATGCTTGGATGCGGGTCCTCGCGCGATTGCTTGCATCATTCCGCGTTTCGAAATGAATGCTGCCTCTTTTTGATTGATTTGCTTGCACATCTCATTTTATTCTTGTTTTTCGTTGTTTGTACTGATGTCTATGTCTCCGTTTGTAACAGTGCAACTGCGATTGCAGTCGCGTTTCTTGTTGGTATGAGCCAGCAATAAATGCCGGAGAAGCGAGCTAGTACGTGCAGCTCACCCACCACACCCCTTCCTTGATTTTAGAGAGGAAGCCTGTTGAAGGGTTTTGCCGGCGGCGTTCTTCTACGCTTTCTCTTTGCAGTCATCTTGCCTTTTACAACCTCATTATCTACCGTTATCACCTCGCGAATACGATCTGGAATTTTTGTCTAAAGCAACACCCCCAAATCGATTCAGTGGGTAGAAGCGGTCGATAATGAAGCTGTGGATGCCGAGCTGATTGCAAAGAAACAAAGAAAACCGACGATGAAGCCCTCAAACAAGGACTTCCTTTGAAATAAGGGTCGGTGTATCGAACGAGTTGCCTAGACAAGTTGCATTTCTTGCTGGCGCGAGCCATCGAACGCGGCACAGTTCACACGGAATCGCGCAAGGACCATGCAATTGCACAGAGATACGCAGCCAACGTAATTCGATCAAAGGTCAAGATTAGTGGCCAAAAGCCAGCTTTGTAAAACACTAGCGCGACAAGGGCACATCTATGCTACACGTAGGCTACTCTATCCCACCCAGTGGATGGCTCTTCGAGTTGACTTCTGCTGGGGGTGTTGCTTTAAGGAGCGCGGCGATCATCTTTCTAGGAGGTGTTTTGCATCCACGCGTATCAGTGCACCAATTGACTCACCCTCTAGCAATATAGCAATCCGAATCATCAAACCTCAACTGCAGAACGCTGAGCGCAGACGAGAGCGCTCTCGACAGTACTGTGCCCCTTAAATCTACAGTCCCAGCAGGGTTGAAGTGGACGTGGCGGCCAACGGTCTTGCCAGCCATGGGATATGGCGGCTGCGGAGGAATTTGCGATTGTCTAGGACCACAGGGACTATTTGAAGTCGATTCATGATCGCAAGTGCCTCCGCTGCCAATCACGCGATTGCACGGCTGGTAAGAGGGGGTGCGACCGTTGGAGGGTGTTTCCCAAAAGGCCCACCGCGCGGCGAAGGAAGAAACGCAGATGCGGCAATGGACCAGTCGCAGCGCGTGCTGTGCGATATGAGACGTAATATGGTACACTCTGTTTAACCTGACGCCTGACCGCCACAGCATGCGCTGCGACTCTTCCCTTGCCGCATCTGCTTTTCTTCATTCGCCGCGCAGTGGTTCTTTCGCCGCGCAGTGGGCCTCTTGAGGGACACCCATCGTTGGCCGCCACGCCCACTACAGCGTTGTGGAAGGTCTGCAATGGTCCATACTCCCTTCTCCAATTATTGAAATGAAACTAATCCTTTACGGAAATGGCCTAAAGCACACCTCACTATTATCCTTGCTTATCCTGGAAGATCGTTTTCCGACAGCAACAAAACAAGAACTCTAGGGTAACGAACGCAGTTCCCTGATTTAGGTTCTCGTAAGGAAGCTTGAAATAAGGGCCATCCTTTGGAGCATGTTCCACCTGCCTTCTTCTTCTTCTTCTCCCTGGCGTTAATCCAGCGCAGTCGCAGAGTTCGCTGTCTTTGTCAGTCGTCGCCACTTCGCTCCGTCCAGGGCGTCTTCTTTCGTGACCGTGACCTCACTTAGCTTCTTCTTGATAACGTCGCTTCACCTCTTCTTCGGGGCTCCTCGCGGTCGCTTACTTTCCACCTCGAAGTTATCGCTGTTCTTATCGGATGATTCTGTGGCCTCCTTAGCACGTGCCCATACCACCGCAGACGTTGCTCTCGCATCTTCAGTTGGACAGGGGCAGTCTGCATGACCGCTCTGACATCCTCGTTTTTGACCCTCTCCAGCCGCGTCCGGCCGCAGGCCCATCTCAGCATCCTCATTTCAACGGAGTAAATCTGCCTCTCGTGATCCTTGTTGCTCGCTACCGTATAGCATCGCAGGCCTCACCGCAATCCGGTACACCTCCCCTTTGAGCGTTGTGGAGCACCTTCGATCGCAGAGGATTCTAGTAGACTCTCACCATTTCATCCGTGCCGTGTTAACCCGTGAATTCACTGCCTGGTCCACACTACCGTTAGAAGCTAGATCGCTCCCAAGCTATTGGAAGTCCTCCACTCTTTCGATACTTTCGCCATGGCCGTCCAGGATCTGCTCCGTACCCTCTTAAGAGCTCAGGAACTTGGTCTTCTTGACATTCAGCCAGGTCCACCTTCTGCCAGGATTTCCTGCCACTTCTGCACCTTGACTGAAGGTTCTCTCTGCTATCCGCTATCAGGGCGATGTCGTTGGCGTAGAGGATGGTCTTCAATGGCCGCTCGATCAATCCCTTATAGGCACATCTAGGGTTGGCAGGAAGAGAAACGGGCTCAGGGCTGATTCTTTATGCACCCCGATTTTGATATCCACCTTCTTCATGAGACCATGTGGAGTGCTTATAACTGCCGTAGCCCCATTGTACGTGTCCCTCATCAGGGCGATCAGGTGCTCTGGCACGTTCCGTTTTCTGAGCGCTCTCCATAGTACTGCTCGAGGCAGGCGGTCGAACGCCTTCTCAAGGTCGAGGAAGGCTAGATAGCACGGTCGACGCTTTTCTCTATACTTCGCCATCACTTGCCTTGCGATAAAGATGGCATCCGTTGTTGACCTTCAGGGCATAAATCCGGACTGTTTCTGGGAGATGGGGACCATCTCCCGCAGCCTAGAGACGATCAGATGCCACTCGTGTAGCTTCCTGGTATGCGCAGCCAACTCGATCCCACGGTAGTTGCAGCAGTCCCTTGCGACACTCTTCTGCTTGGAGATGGGGACGATCGTAGTTAATTTCCAGGCATCCGGCATCCTTCCTTCGGCAGCTACCGTGTTTAGGAAGCGGGTGAGCCACCTAATGCCGTACTCTCCGAACGCCTTCCATGTCGATTGGTACCCCATCTGGACCCACCGCCTCCCCAACCTTCATCTTCCTAACTTCTCGACGAACCTCATCCTCTGTCCAGACTGCGATGGGGTCCACTGTGGCTTCTGCCTCTGACTGTGAGTTGACCTTGTGGGGGAACTCCCCCTTCAGATACCTTGTGAAGTACTCTTAACACCACCTCCAAACTCCGGATGGCTTCCTCAGGATGGCGCCGTTGCTGCTCTTTACACACTTTACAACCCCGATATCCTGAGTAGCCCGATGCCGGGCTTTCGCCATTCTGAAGACGAAATTCTCTGCGTTTCTGCTTTCCAGCTTCTTGTACAGAGCGTCCATCTCCGTGTCTTAGCCTTGGCGACGGCTGCCTTAGCGAGCCTCTTGCAACTTTTGTAGGCAGCAAGGTCCTCAGGGCTTCGGGCTTCTGTCAGCGCTTGATACAAGCCTTCTTCCTTTTTCTGCTTCACGACTCGCTGGACTTCCTCGTTCAAGAACATGCTGCCATGTCTCCTCTGAATTCACATTGCGTTTCGCCCGGTACATCCTTGGCGCATCCTAAGATGGTCTCAGCCGCGTTACTCCAGGCCTGATGGACTGGCCCCTTAGAGACTGGGAGACCAACTTCCATTATACTTCGTCTGAGGTCGCCCTTCTACGCACTGTGTAACTCCCATCAACGGATGCTCCCCTCGGTCCTTACCCTTGCCTTCTTTGGGAGATCCATGGCTATGTATGCCAGGAAGGACCTGTGCTGGGGAGCCAGCTCCTTGCCAGGTAGTACCATGATGTCCTTCACAGTTCCAAGGAATGATCTCATTACGAGCACATGGTCGATTTCCGTTTGTTGCCCTCCACTGCTGTAGGTTACCTTCTGAATGTCCCTTTTCGCGAAGAACGTGCTGCAGATTGCCAGGTCATGGGCCATAGCTAGGTCCAGGATGCTCTCTCCCTCAGCATTCCTCGTTTCTACCCCTCTGCCTCCGTACATCCTTTCTAGGCCTCTTCTGTCACTGCCGACGTGACCATTCAGATCACCTACTATGGTGAGGTAACCGCTTGCCGGAATCGCTCTGATGGCATCGTCCAGGCTCATGTAGAACTCGTTCTTTCCACTCTCAGAGCATCCGGTCTGTGGCGCGTACACGGATAGTACGGTCGAGTTCCCCTCCTTCGTGTCTAGCTGATCCTGTTCACAGCAGAGACATAGTCCTTAAGCGACTCCGCTAGTGCTGTGGCCACGCCGTTCCACTTGGTGACTTCTCCATTGTAGTAGAGCTTGACACCCGCCCCGATCTTCCTGGCCTTAGCACCTTTCCATCTCCTACAGGCATAGGACTTGGATGTTCCTGCGCGTCATTAGATCAACAACGTCTCGGGGCCTTCATTTAGCGACCGTACATTTAGAGTTCCGATTCGAACTAGCTTCTTTTGCCGAGGCCGTTCGCTCCTCGGTAGCCCTCGCATACCGTCCACAGAACTCGGGCCGGGGTTGTGCGCGCTACTTCCGGGTGACGTCCTAGCTTTAAGACTGGTTCCTTTTTTGACTTCAGACGTGTTTTGGTGTGACGGGGGTCTTCAACAGCCGGCCTGTCAACCTTAGCCTGTCGCTGGTACTAGAACCATTTCCGCAATTTCTACAATGCATGGTTTTGAGCCTCAACGGGGACTTGTTCCACCTGCCATGGACTGAGATTAGATATAGGTAGTAATCTAAAGGGTTAAATTTGACGGATAGGGCCTTGACATCTCTCAGTATGTAGCTTCCAAAGGTGCTCCCTAACTCACTAGTACGCCACCTTCCTTTCAGGCGTCAGATGTTTCTTATTAAAACACGTGCTGCTATAGTAGGAACAGGAGCTCACTTTAGCTTCATGCTCATTAGTGGATTCTGCTCCACAGTAGAATCATTTAAGCTAAAGAGACTCTAACAAACTTATATTCTTTTCCTTGATTTCTTTCAGATGGGCTGTCACATCGTCGGAATTTCTTCATTACTGGCAACTATTTCGAACGCTACACTTTACTTCTTCGGAATTCCTCGATTAGGATTGAGCGGAACATTAGAGGTTATCTTGCTCGCCGCTGACTTTTTCACTGTGCTCTCCCTCTTCTTGGGGTTGCTGAAAAATCGTGCTGGACTGCTGAAACCTTACATTCTATTCAATGTGAGATTATATCAGTTCTTTTTCCCTTTTTACAACTTTTCAAAGAATTATGCTTTGCAGTCTGTTTGGATACTATGTCTTTGCCTGTTGCTCACAGTTTGTTTGTGGAAGCTGATTAAAGGCAGTGATCTTCCAAACAATATCCTCTCCAATCTGAGAAGTCTCCGTTCCCATGCAACAGATGATGAGCGTGATCACAGTCAACAGATGCACCATTCTATGGCCGTCTCAGGTGAAGGTGAGCTCTAAGTTCTAAGATCACTTTTGCAACTGGCGATCATTTAGTCGCTGGAGCCCTAATCGAATAAATTCTCTGTCAGAGCTCGTGCTGAGCGGTGTAGGATTGCAAAGTTTCGGGGGTGGGTCGGGGTGCGAGTGAGCTATCTTGCCCATTAGCTCTCATTAACCGTCATTAGCTCACTCTGTAAAACTATCGAAACTATAAAACTGTAAACTGTAAAACTATTGTCGCGCATTCGCGGCAGAAATGCACAAAGCTATACTTGCGCAATAGTATGTCTAACCCAGAAAATAGATTATTCGGCACGACCTCATTTGATGTTGTTACTTAAATTTAATAACGATCACAAGCTCCAGATTCGAGCCTCGTGACAGCGGCTGTCATGGTTGGTCTCGTCATTGTCATTGTCATTGATGTCTTCTTCCTACGCGTCGTTTATCGCACGTTCTGTTTCTTTGCTTATCTGGACAGCAAGAGGAAGGAGGAGGCCTTTAGTCAGCTGGCAACGACAACTTTATGATGACCGCATATTGAATCATTTTCATGTTCACTTATAACGAATCTTCCTCGTCATAACGTGTAGTTTGGGTTTTCAAATATGAGCGTGAATTACGCTTAGGACTAGCAGGTAATTATTTTTAACAGAACTTTCCTTTCGGTTTTTTTTTCAGAATGTTCGGTCAATCTCATTCATGCTGTATTCAGCTAGGAATAGTCGCTAAAGTTAAGAGAGAGCGGCACTCACGTCACGAGAATGGTCCCTGTGTCCTTTCAGTGGTAGATGACATAGAATGTTAGCGTACCGCGGAGGCAAGTGCAGCCCTTCCCATGTCAATGGAGGTAAGAATTTTTGGTCTATTCCAGTTAGGGGGCATTGTGGCGCAGCAGTTCACTCTAGCGCCAATTTGGTTCACGGAGCCCTTTAATGTTACAAACTGCAATCAGCTTTATTCCTACGTTACTGCGATCCTAGTTTGTTTGTATAACGAATGTGTTCTTGTGCTAGATGACACAACCGTCAAGTAGTATTCACCTGGTGAACAGCTAGGACTAAGTAGGGAGAAGGTCCACGAAGGAAGCAAAGGTTTCTCGCGCACCCGGACGTTTCCCCTTCTTCCAAGGCTTAGTCCTTAACCTTCACAATGCAAGAAATGCTTTCCATGGTGTTGAGCGCTCTGAATCGCAATGCCCCCCCCCCTAACTGGAATAGACCCGAATTTTTCTTTAACTAGTATTAGGCTAATAATTGCGAAAGAGAAGTGCTTGCTGCGGAGTCTAAAAGAATAAGTGCAGTTCATCAGCTCAACCCAACCACCCTACTCTGCGCATCTGTCGCGGTGCACGGGTGTGCTATAGCTCGAAAGGAAGACCTCCCCGGATCCCCTGGGGAAGCGCGAGCATTTCCTAGCCTTGATACAATTTTTTGCCACTCTCATGGTAGGAAATTGATTACAAAGAAAATAACGAACTCTATGAACTGCCTTTTCCGCAACCTAAATTTTGACCCCTCCGAAGGTCATTGGTGATGACTCTTGATCAAGCTGTTTTGCGATGAATTTATAACAGTTTCTGTAAGGGGCTTGAAGTAGGCTAGGCGTGTAAGGACTTTCTATCCTATTTCTACCCTTGTTTTTGCAGTCATATCAACTGGGGTGCTGGACGGGCAATGGCGCAGTTTTGCGAAAAACCACCTTTAAGTTTTTGACTATGGCCTGTATACTCTGCCTCACTCAAACAATGCGTCTTGATTACTGGCTGTGTTTTCTAGATGTACCTTCCATATTTGGTTCCAAACGCATACGAAAAGCCAACACCTCTCGTGTCGCACCATTCTTCCCACGACTGCGAACGTTTCATTATCCTCACCCTGGAGTTGTTGAATTCGAATTCTGCCAGCGCTTTACGTTGAAGAACGTTTGTACAATTGCAGTTGTGATCCACCTGTTTTTATTTTTCATGTACGTGTAATGGTTCTCCCTAATTGCATCACTTGTCGCACACTACCCTTGGATGCTTCCAGTTGAAACTGTACTCGTCCATCAACGAACAAGTTCAAAGATAGGAATTTGGTGAGGAAAAAACCTAAGTATAAAGGACCGTAGAGAAGAAGAGTGTTTTTTGCAAGTGATTAGGTATTCTCTATTCTGCGCGGCGGAACTTAATGTACCTTCTAATAACTTTGGCTTGTTCGGTTGCTTACACGAGATTTTGTCGAAATTCTTGCTTGTTGTGTTGTAGTTCTCTATCTGTTAGACATCCCTGTCTCTGTTGTTGTGCAGAAACATTTAGGAGAGGTTATTATTAGTGTTATAAGATAGCGTTATTGGTGATCTCATGTTGACTTGCTGTCACTTTTCGTTTCATTCAGGAATCTAATGAATAAATAAGGTTGACATCAGTGAGTGTGTTGGAGTAAACGCACAGAATACCTTCTTGAGAAGTACTCCAGTGCTTGTTGGAGGTCCTTGTAAACGAATGAGAATCCTTCTAGAGGGGACTTGTCGCGGTTTGGGAGCGGACGTCCTCCTGACCCTCCGAACACGACGCATCGAGGTGGTCTGAGGCCCTCGCGGCCTTTCCCAGGCACACGTCA
>KZ347419.1:25525-35765 GCA_002352805.1 Teladorsagia circumcincta | reverse complement strand
AGCCGCCTTTTCTTTATCTCACTTGGTTTTACCTATGTGGAAGTAAAATCTATCCAAGATAATATCATGGACGAAGCTCCAGTCACTCTCACATTTTCTAAAAAATTATTCACTAGCAAGGCAGTATGCTCGTTCATGGATTGGATTTTGTGAAAGTCTGTTGCAGAACCCATTTACCCGACTTTGGCTGTACTAGGATTGACTAGCCATAACCTCCAATTTCCGTGTAGCCACTTATTTATTGTCTCGACAATGAAGGCGAACAAGCTCAGCTCGGAACAACTCATTGCTCGAAACAGCTAAGTTTGAATGGGTAGCTATCAGCTACTATCAAAAAGTATTAGATGATGTTTTGATGGATGTCATGCGGGCAAAGGCCAACTTCTAGGACAAATTTGAAGTCATTTTGAAATGTTGACAAGTGCTTGAAGGATATGCGTATGCATTGCTGTATTTGGTATCCCGTTTCGCTTTCTGGTTCGGATGGGCATAAATATGGTGACACAATTACTGTGTAACCATATTTATGCCCATCTCTGTATGGTCGTGGCAGTGCTGCAAAATTGAACGAACACGTGATGTACGATCTAGAAAAGCCAGGTGACAACTATATCTCCCCAATTAGGTGAAGTTCAGAGAATGTCGCATAAACATACACCTTTCGCTCCACTAGACATATGCGCTCAAACATTCATGAACACCTTTCAATTCACGTCGTAGCTCTCATATTATAACTTGTTACGTACTAGTGGGTTTCTCAGGCCTTCATTAAACACGTGATGTAAACAAGTGTTCCACAATCATCGGGTCGTGCACCATTACTGTCACAGTTGATACAGTAATGGTGCACGACAGTTGTTACAAGCCTTCACCCCATTTGATTTCATTATTGTTCTAAAATTCTTCAAAATGCTTTCTGAAATCTTCATCTTGCTTGAGTGCCAGTTAGCATATTCTGGAGCAGGGCTGCTCAAAAAGCCAGGCCTACTGTGGACAAGAATATCATCCCCTAGGGGCTATTCTGTTGTCAGGATGCTCAATAAG
This sequence comes from Teladorsagia circumcincta, assembly GCA_002352805.1. NCBI lineage: Eukaryota > Metazoa > Nematoda > Chromadorea > Rhabditida > Trichostrongylidae > Teladorsagia > Teladorsagia circumcincta. Next base: position 34,721 of record KZ347419.1, on the reverse strand, counting down.
CTAGGTCAACTGTGGGTGAGAATACAATCTCTCGAAATGTCGTGTACACTTCATATCCTGAAGTCAGATTAGGCGTGTCTATGGCTTCTACGTGGCGGCCGCCGCACTTGATAGAAGTTGCGTGGATAAGCTGTTCCCAGCATGTTCAGCCGATATCGAGTGGATTATGTTAGAAACAATTCATCCACACGGCTTCTATAAAGTGCGACGATGGCCACGTCATATTCATCGACACGCCTAATTTGAATTCGAGACATGGACTGTGTGTAGTAGCACAATTTTTCGCTGGTTTTTCGTTAGACTAGCCGCAGCTCAGCGAAGGTTTCCGGTGGGAGAAAGTGACACTACCGAGATACACGATAACTGAGCTCCGTAAAGAATAGAGTCTGCATTGCACATGCGGTGGCTTTACACATGCGATGGTGGCCGTGTTTACGATGAAAAAATAACCCATCAGGAACCAAGGTAGAGGTGGTCAGCGACGTGAAGGGATGAAGAAACATCGTAAGAAGCAACACAAAACCCGAAAAGTGAAACTCTCCTTTGCCTGCTGATTTCCGCACTGATGCGACTCTCATCGATGCAGCCCTTTCAGCGCGAACGCTCTCTGTGCCAAACAGCTAGAGCTGGACGGTGAAGGTTCACCTAGCCGCAGGCGTGCAGAGGGGCGCGCAGACCGCTAGGGATATCTTTCTCTGCGAAGCATGCACTGTCTCGCAGCCTCTGGGAGCCGGTCTCCCTTGCGATTGGGTTTGTTTCCATTTCTTCAACCTACGACCTTGTCGTGGAATCCTTCTTTCCAAGAGGATTTGGAAGGCAGGGGAGAGCGGTACGATGTGCGCTTTGCAGCGATGGGTATGTCCTCAACGGTTTTTCAGCGCCGCTGCCCGCCCCCACCGCCTTCCGACACTAGCCTTCCTAGCGCCTTCTGACTCTAGCCGTTCTAGTTCAGAGAGGCCGTTAGCCTCGATGAGATCAGCACCGGTGAGGCACGAATACTACGCAGTCAACGAAAGAATGGATCTCATTTCTCGGGTTCTGGGCCGTTCTCATAGTTTTTCTTCATCCCTGCATTAGCGATCACCTCGTCCATTGATTCTGGTTAACTCACTAGCAGACTCCGTCTTTTGGGACAATGTGACATCGCGTTGACATCTAAAGCAACAGTCTCAAGATGAATTCGAGGAGTTATGCAGTTGGTAACGAGGTTATAGGTAGGAAGTCGACTGAAGATGAAGAAAAAGGAGAAGAAAAAGGCCGATGAGGCTTCAAAACGGGAGCTCCCCCTCCTAGGCTCAGAAATGAAGAGAAGGATGGGGTGGACGAGCTGTCTAAAGCGCCAGCACCCCAATTGCGATTGCTGACAAGTAGTCAACAGTGCCTCGCTATTTGCCGGCAAGTGCCATTGGGGCGTAATGCGTCGTCACGTGACTGCGAGCAACCCGAGCAAAATCACATTGCGTCCACAAGGCCAAGTAGCCGCAAGGCACCACGTAAGTTGCTTTGAAGTATCGACCCAATATAGGCCGGTGTCCCAAAACGACCGTAAGTAATACCTGCGCATCCGAGCTCAAACTCTCCACAGCTGCAAAGGGGAGGCGTGTACACGCACCTCCTCCGTCGCCAGCGATCGTTCCGGTCTAGCGGCATTCGAGGGTGAGTTTTATGGTCAGCTTTTATTCATCATGTTTCCTTGACTAGGGCTAGCGAATCGTCCCACACCATTAGCATCGAATTTATATAGAACCCTGCGTAGACAGTTGCTTTAAAGTTGTCCTTGATTTTCATTGCCTTACAGGAACATCTTGTAGCTCCACCGGCGTTATCCCGTTCATCACCCGAACTTCTCTTCTGCTCTTCTCAATCCCGTCGTCGCTATTTCTTACATGGACGATTATCTATATCATCTATGTGACTTTGTATCCCATGATGTAGTCGCCTTGGCTACCCTGATAATCCACCAGAACTGCACTTGTTTTCAGACGCCATAGGCTATCTTTGGTATTATGAGTTCCATTGTGACGATTGTTGTTTCACTAGGTTACCGCTAATAACAAAAGGCAGCCCTAGACATGGTGGTATTTATGCTGAACAGCTTTGTAAAGGTGGCGTAGCTTTTGTAAGCCAATAACAGCTTTTACAGGGCTAATCTGTCATTCTGCTCAAGCCATAATACTCCCAATGAAGCACAGTCGCCATCAGAGCGCCTGCGTCCCTAGACACACTGTAACACTGGGTTACCAATGGCACAAGACGCTTGGTATTATTGCAGTCCCACAAGCAATTAACAATGTGACAAATATACACTGCTTACATAATTATGATTCCAACTATGAATCACCGAAGTAACTCTTACACTGAAATATTTTTGAAGGATTTCAAAAATGAGGGCAATTACTGGAGTGTTTTTGCATCGACCCCAAAAACAGAAAGGTTTTCGCATTTTGTTATCTAGGATTGAAATTACTTTGCTCGAGGTATTCTTTCACCGCGCTACTCCTCACTGCTTTTTTAGCTTGTGAAACTTCCTACTCTCATGAATTCTTCCTCATCAAGACTCTAACTATGATTCTCAAAATATCTACATAGTCGGCGATCAGCACATCGATGCCGCATGGAGAAAGCCATTGCTGGACTTTAAAAAATTCCAATTTTTGCAAATTTTGAAATTTTCGCAATTACTGCAGGATATTGAACTGAACAAGATCTTCGCAATTCGATTCTGCCCTTGGTTGGCATAGGTGCCCGTAGCGGAAGCAGCGGACCCTACGATGCTGCTCAACAGCTGGGAAGCTGACCCTAATCAGATTTCCTTAAGTACACTATGAGCAATCGGTGGATGAGTTCGGAGCATATTCGATTTCTGAGCACTGTTTTCACGACTCAGATGCCTTTTTTGGACTTTTGTACTTAGCTTTCAAGATCGATTCCGATGTGAGTCGTGACCGTACGTGCTTCTCGAGGTATCCCTGGGTGACGGTAAGAATCTCAGGAGCCACGTCTCACACTACGATTTTCGGACACGCCCCAATATTATCTATAATTAGAAATCTCGAAGTGTCTCTCGTTGAAAGCTCTGCATTTAATGTAGAGTTGTTTTCTTATCCTCAGCCTCTGAGCGAGACAAGAGAATTAAACGTATCAGGCAAAAAAGATCTCATCTGAAAAACACAGAACAGATTAACTTATTACATTATTATTTATATACTACTTATAAATTACGAAGAGAGAAGTTGGGATTTGATGGACACAGAACAGAGTTATTCTGTAAGTAAGATTTTGATGCTCTTGTAGCAACTCCACTCTACTTCTCTAATAATGTTTCAATGAATACTATGTTTTATTACGGAATCAACTTATATTTGAATGCCGTATCATGCCTCATTTGTATTCTTCATTTGTCATACTCCACCAGTTCTGTCCGATCTTCTTCAGGTCGTCGCGCTTTCAAGTGTAAGGATATCCTCGTCTTTTCACATAATCGTATGGAGCCCATGCCGTTATCTTGTGTGCCCATTGTTTTCGAACAGTTCACGTATCTTTTTCACAACTAGCACTTCCATCTTACTCGCTTCCTTTGTCCAGCTGTTGAACTCGCAGCAACCGGCCCTCCATTGCACAAAGCACTGATGACGTACACAAAGCTCGAATGCTTGGTTCTTGAGGAGGAGGGGACGATCCGGTTGCAAAGGATATACTCAAGCTTCTGACGGCATCCCAGCCAGACTGGGTGTGCATGTTCGGCTGGTCAGCCGAGGGGGAAGGAGAGAGACAGCCAAGGTATGTGAATTTCCAGCTGATCAGCTAAGGGGGAAGGAAAGATGGCAGCCAATGTAAAAAACGTGATCAGCAAAGTTGAAGGTCTTCTCGTCGAAGTAGATTGGGTGCCCGGATGTTTTATAGCTCTCTAATAATGATGACTTTTCACGCAGAAGTTCAATTTAGCGGGTGCATTCGTCAGAATGAAGCATCTCTTCGAGCATGGGACGCCATGAGGCTATAGTAGCGTGACGTCATGCATGTACTCAAGACCGGGTAGTAGCTCGCCACCAATCATTCGTCCGCGTTCCCCAATCTTCAGAATCGAGAACCATTCGTGAGGTGGCACTGAAGATTTTGGACTCACGAACAGTGTGTCTCGTTGTTCGACACCTACTTTCATGGTCACTAGGACTGGGTGAGAGTTGATGAGAACGGACGTGGAAGAAGATTCATAAGGTATCCAAATCTTAAGCTATTCTAAGAGTTCGAATTCTCTGTCCTTTGTTCAACTCTGAGAAGAGCTTCCACTGGAACAACAGATCATTGAGAAGTTACGCAGAGGAGTAAAGTGGAATCACCTCAGGAGAAGTTGATTTCATGTTTAAGACGGCGTTTTGTGGCATGTACACTGTAGGATGAGTCATGACTCGCGAAATCCTCTCCTCTTAATACAATGTAAGGCAGCTGCAAAAATTTCTGATCCAAGCTCTATAATTTGAAATTTGTAATCTTGCCATGATAAAAAGTTTCTTTCTGCACTACTTTGTGCAGTCGCTGACATCTAAGTAGTTCACACAAAAGACCGATTTTTTTCGAATCAATGGGTGACTGGTTTTGAAACCTATGCATTAACTTGTTGACGGACAGATGGCATAAAGTTATTGGTTCGGATGGCAAATACTTCGCTTATTGTGTTTGGATATTTTTTCTCGATAAACATCGAAACTCGCCTTGCTTCCTGCCTCAGTTCGGGAACGTTTGCACCGGGCTATATTTCGTACAGCATTCACGATCTCAATACTTTCAGGAACCGGTTCAAAACATAGTACAAGTACAGTATTCGCACTGAAATAAGCGTACAATTCAGTATTGTTCAACGCTTCTTTTACAGCAATAGTATAAACATTCCACTGAGTGCGAGTGAAGCACATCACGAATTCTATTCGTTTCAGGTCCTACAGGGTCCTGAAGAATTTTTCGTCGGTTGCGTGATTTTAACCCAAACCTCGCGCGATTTAACGGCTCAACAGTAATTGACTTTAGAATTGTTGAGCTACATGTAGTTAGTTAGTCTAGTATGCTGTGCCGTTGTTTTGCTTTCTCACGTCTGCCTTATGCAGTGTATGAATAAATAAATAAATAAACAAATAAATGAATAATTTCATGGGAATATGTCCCTGCTCCAATTTTCTGCAAAGGTTCTTCTTCCATCAGCATTCGAATGAGAACAAGAAATCTCAATCAGAGGCTCCAGAGATTCAATTAAAAAAGGTGGAAAATGAAAATATTAGAGAAAAATTTTGTTTTGGTAAATGAAATTGCTGACGAAATGCGCAGTTGCTTACTTGACACGTTTCCTCATTAAGGACTTTCTCAAAAACATTTTATTATGCGAATGCGTGTCACAGCGTTCGCAAGGTTGAGTGAAGTTGAATAGCGAAACAGTACTTCTCGTTGCTTTATTTCATCATGTCGTTTCTCTTTAGCTATGTAGGTACAGTACTGTTCTCGAAGAAAAATCTCGCAAACAACGCGATTTCACTTTTTCGCTTTGTGGTTAAAATCCTTTCTTCCGTCGCCTTCCAAAATTTTGGATGCACCGTTGAACTCACCTCAGGTTGATTAGGACTATGAATTGTGCTCCCCAGTTCCATCCTAGGAGTGTGCCATGCACCAAGGTTCTATCTTAAAAAGCACTCGAAGTACACGATGGGTCGTGTACTTGCGCAGTCCTATCCATCCAATCTGGTCGAATTACTGTAGAAATGTGCTCAACATCTGCCCTAGAGGGAGGTCCGAGCACATTAGACCGTGCTTACTCTCATGAGAAGGACTCGATTACGATGTGAACACGGCTGCCCTGGGTAACTATTACTGTGAGCTTCTTCCAAATGTGTGGCGTTAGACCCGTTTTCAAGACCGGCAAAACAGTGTCGCACGTTTCCGAGCAATTTATGCTGCACAAGTGATAAGAGGAGCTTCGAAGGCTTTCAACAGATCCTTGATCACGACAGGGCTGTCCACGAGGATTACGGAAGTGTCCTCTGTTGTGGCACAAAGCTGCGCGACAATAGCGCTATAGCTTTATTAAGTGAGCATGTTTAAGCATATGAGACCTAATGGACGAGACTGCTCGCACTCACCACGTAGCACGCAATCTGATACGACTTACAAGGAAAGGTCATCAGGCCAACCCGGCCAATTGGAAAGAATTGTACATTTTCATACTCGGCTTATGGAGGTGAGCTCAAATCTGCTTTCCGTATCTCCTAAACTCTTCTCTGAGAGGAGTTACGGAGGCTTCTCTTTTTTGCCCTCACTTTCCAGTGGTTTGCCTGCAATCACATGTAAGCGCCGCTGTAAACGTCACGAAGTTAATCTGAATAGCTGACATCAGCGAGCTTCAGTGGCGCAGCTTGCAACGCTCTTGCTTCTCATGCTAGAGGTTACGGGTTCGGTTCCTAGTGAAGCTTCGTGTTTTGCTTTTTTTTCAAACATAGCTCAAAAGTTTTTTTGAGAGCGTTATTTCACCAACAGTCGCCAGAAGCTGCACCTATGAAGAGTTCACAGGCAGGTCTTCTCTATTTCGCGCACTGCTCGCCAATGAGTACAGGTGGTGCAGGTGGTGCAGGTTCTAGGCTTTTCCGTGGCAAGTATGTGAAATATACCTGTTCAAGGGATCAAACTACCCCTTGAAACGGGTTTCTAACCAAACCTGAGGTTATCACCTAATTGAGAAACGCCGTCAGAAGGTTATCGCTCTCCAAACAGCAGTTCTAGAGTTGACCAACCATCGACGGCGGGGGAAAGCGGAGTGGGGGGCTGTTCTCAAAAAATAATGCCTTGTTGATCTTCGAATGATGCATACGGGCGAGCCAGACACTATTTTTATAATTTTTGGGGTCTTTTAAGAAGGTTGATGCCGCCCCAATTCGAGGATTTTGTATTAGGTTGATGGATGAGTGAGTAAGTGACTGGCCGAATTTTCGAGGTTAGGTCAAAATTTCAGATTTGGCCAAAAGTTTGCCCAAATAGGGGATCCGGCTCCCTGATTACGAATACCGCACTTGTTCGATGCGAAAGGCCTGGCGCCTGCGCTACAGGGCCTAGAGTGGTCAAGAGCGCATGTCGCCGAACTTCGTCATTGACCTCCCTTGAACTCTTTGCGCAGGTAAATACACGCAAGTATGTTGGACTCGGTATCAGGAACACTCCAAGCTATTTTACCGCAAATGGCAAAAGAGAAAGCTTGCCAAACAGTTTGTCCACGGACCTGTTTTTTGTGAGTCCAGACCACTGCCGCCGCGCTTTTCTGCTTCATAATTCTTTTGAGAGAAGCGTTTAGCAGCTAAGAAAAGCAGGTTCGAACTCAGCGTTGCAAGGCGCGTATAGCGATATACATCTCATGTTAATTGGCCGGGTTGAGCAAATGACCTTTCCTTGTTAGCAGCTATACCAATACGTGCGGATTGTGCTTTTGAGGGCTCCACCGGCAATTTGATTTAAAGTTAACCCCTTGACGACAGCGCTCTAAAATTGTCTGGCGCGTGAGACTGCGCGCATTTTTTCGTGAGGTGCGACCGTAGCCGCATTGCTAGGGCTTTTTTCTTTTTTTCCAAGCCAAACATAAGCAGTTTCCGGACCATTCTATGAGTGACTTTCCAGAAGAGTAACCTATCCAATCACTGCTTGAAGTCAAGTCTTCTGGTGAAAATCATCAAAATAGGCAACTGTCCAGGGAATTTCTGCCGTGACCCGCCGGCATACGCTCCCACGTGACCGACTCGGTGTGGCCCGCCGGCGGGCCATACGGTCGTCAACGGGTTAAAGGCTGGGTCGCCTACAATGATAAACTCCATATTCTCAACTGTAGGAGTGAACCGCCGCAACTGAGATTTATTCAAGAATGGTTACGAAAGCAGTTACTAGGGCAGGTCACTGGCCATTGTGAGTGGTTCAAACGAGGAGATTTCCAGAAGTTCAGTACGTTGTTGGTAGTTGTGTTGGTGGTGATGGTACCTGATTTATCCAACGCAACAGATGCAACGTGAGGAATGAACGCAGATGAAGGGACATGTAATCAGTTGAAAATGAGTCAGATGACGACATGAGGATTTTCGGTAACGTCAGCGAAACTCAGTTTTAGAATGGATAGTTGAGAATGGACGAGAAGGTATAAGGAAACGTTGCTAAAATTAATGCTTTTAAACCAATAAATGGATGAAGTCTTCGTGGAGCAGGAGGAGTCGATAGCTCATGCAGAATGCGGCTAAAAACTCTCAACCGAGCCGCAACGAGTACTGGGTTTGCTCCAGCAACAAAACTAGGGAATTGCAGGTGCAAATAAACCCTTTGAATACCCGTGGTTCTACAAGTTTCATCGTTGACATCGAAGCTTTTCGAAGCCACCCTTTTCGAAAGTAATACTCACTGACCAGAGAACTGCCCAAGGAATTAGCTGATCGAACAACTATTGTAAGGCAAAACGATTCGAAATGCTATTAGTCTTAGGATGATGTGCTACTATTTTGCACAAATCAGCTTCATAAGGTGTGGTCCTGTCCTATAAACATTTGTCAAATTTTATTGGTCATATCTTACCAGTGGAAGAGCAAAGATTCGACTTAAGACCATTGGTGATAAAGAGACACGCAGCAGCAACGTAATACCGGCTCACCGCCTACTCTCAAGCATGGTTAGTTGGAAATTTCCGTCACAAAAACTGAAACTAATGCGCACTCCCTGTCCTCTTGTGCTGAGGGTGAAAATACTTTTGCGGACTTTATGACTTTTTTTCGCAAATCGCTCTGGCTCAACAATTTAGAGGTAGAGCATAGCAAATGCACGCTTCTACCATTACTTATTGACCGTTCCACCTCTTATCGTTAGGCATTATCGGGGACGTGAATTACTACCCAATTTCCGCCGTCATGCGGACGACACTGTCAACGGTGCTTCTATGGCTGGTATGTCTGCAAGTCTGCGCGAAATTTTTATGTGTAGCGGAAGTGACAATGATTTCCCAAGTTCGTCGTCACAGTGTCTCAGAATTTCTGGTCGGACAATATTTTTTGTTATTCACCCCCCTAAAATCGTTCATGAGAATGATCGTTGCATATGGCTGAACAATTTCATTTGTATGGTGGCGGATGATCATTTGTTTTCCATTTCGGAATGTTCAACTGAGCTACTAACGAGAGCTTCATTCTAGTAT